>JAYJMG010110707.1:0-16015 GCA_036873935.1 Stomotoca atra
CCCCCCCCCCCCCCCCCCCCCCCCCCTAGCATGAATAGGGTTAAGAGAACGTATAATAAAGGCGCCATATTGCTTCATGACGATGAGTGGTTTGCATTTCAAACACTGGTGAATCATGTGATTGAAAAAAATAAATTAAATTAAATTAAACATCACAACTATAATATGTCAAGCATTATAACTTTAACCTATCCTAAAAAATTTTTTTATTTTATTTGCTTGAAAAAAGAGGTGTCTTTAAGTCTAGTCTATAAGCTTATTTTGGGTTGAGCGAAATGAGTAAGGACAACAATTATAATAGAATAATATAATAATAAAGTGTAAAACTTCATGTTACCAAAAAATGCCTATGATGTATTAATAACGAATAGTTTCAAGATATAATGCTACTATTCCGTTGACATTACAACATCATGCTGAAGTTTCCAAAAACACAACCTGAAAACAGTTCAAAAACTGATCAAATCATGTATTAGATCATTGTCAACAAGAAAATGATTGAAGACTATATCAAATATTAAACAATGACTTGTGGTCAACACTTAGTAAAAAATTAATGACAAAAAATATCATAGGGAAAAAAATACTGAAGTAGTAAGTACAACAGACTTTTTCCGATACCAAATACAGCAATGCTAACAATAATAATAGCAACAATAATAAAAACTAAAAGATAAATTGCAAAGATCCTTTCACATGAAAGAAGCTTCTTACAATACCTAACTGAGTAATACCACAGATAAAAGTTATAATTCGGTTTTCATCTACTGCAGTATCACTTTTTCTTTTCTTTTCTTTTTTATTATTATTATCATTTACTTTTTTTATTCTAGTTGGTACCAATGCATCAATTTAACGGAAATCAGAAATACATTTGAGCAATGGATTTTAGCTTTGTTTTGAAACTTTATAAAATCATTTTTATAGTCGAATATTTCAAGTTTTTTCTTCAAGGCTTGTTTTCGTTCACCCCCTCTCGAATAAGCGCCCCTTTCGATTAAGCGCGCTCCTTTTGAGATCCAATTTTTTTATTGGTGGTGAATTCAAACAAGAAAACGCTGTACGCGTCATAACAATCGCGTTGGAGAAACATGGACATGGTGGAAAAGTGAAATTCGTGCTACTTTTACATGAATTTATTTTGCAGATTTTGACAATTTCCATAACATTGAATTGGCACGGAAGTTAATTTAAGCTGTTGGGCTACATAAGTGGGAAGTAACAACTTTGAAAACTTTGGCTTTCTAGTTATTTCACAAACGCTGATTCTGTTTATTTATTGAGATTAAACGAGAAAAATCTACAAAATTTGCAAAGAACTTGGGAATATGATAAAAATTATTACGAGAAGTGTAACTTTCGTCGACATTTTATTTACCGATATTTCGCCTTGGGAAAACTGTTCAAAGTGAAACAAATTCTTAATAAAAAAAGCTTACTTAACCTTTACTTCTATTTTATTCATAGCTCCAATGTAGC
Source organism: Stomotoca atra (assembly GCA_036873935.1). Taxonomy (NCBI): domain Eukaryota; kingdom Metazoa; phylum Cnidaria; class Hydrozoa; order Anthoathecata; family Pandeidae; genus Stomotoca; species Stomotoca atra. Next base: position 1,480 of record JAYJMG010110707.1, read on the forward strand.
GTGGGGTAGTACTTATGGCAGTAATTTTAAAAAAATTAACAGCCAACGAAAGCAAGCTATCCGCATTATCTACAATGAAGACAGGTATACACGCTCCAAACCACTTCTACGTGAATCCAATTTACTCAATGTTTATCAATTAAATATTTTAAACATCTTTTAATGCATCAAGTGAAAAAAAAAGAATACCCCAACAATATTTCTTAATCGATTTGGTAATGCTTCCCATCACTATCCAACCATGTTTGCAAGTCTTAACTTAGTACAGACCATGTAGATTAAGAAAATCTAAATATAGAATATCCATTAGGGGTACATATCTTCGGAATACTTATCACTAACTGAGAAAAGATATGACGATTTTTTGCCTTTTAAAAACAGCGTACGTCAAAAGTTATTCAATTCGAACAATGAACTAAGATTTTTTCAGTAAAATGATAACCTGTCGCATTTGACCTATTTTGTTCTCCACAAAGTGACAAAGCTTACTTGGCTTTCTTCAAGTCCTCTTTCCAAACTTAACATGATGATGTAATATATAATGCGATGGATATCGTGCAATGTAATATCTATATTTAAAACTGTATTTATTGTATGCGTATAATTTGTTACATATATTAGTATTGGTTGTTTTTGGAAGGAAATATTATATACTACCTACTACTATTAGGTTATGCTGAAAAATACACGTCCAAGCAGAAAAGGGATTATCTTGAAATATGAAATCAAAATAATAAATTTCATTGAGTAAATATCACCCACCAAAAATTAGAAAAAGGTTTTTCATTGCAGTTTTGCAAGAGCACCTATTCACACCTTCGACGATGTTGATCATTAAAACTCATCTTCAAATGATATTTGTTTTAACTGATAAGTCAAAGCAAAATTACAATAACGCACCATATGACATGTTATTTTAGCATGCTGAAAGTTTGTAACTGGGTTTTTTAAGAATTTTTCGTTTTCACAAAAGAAAAATTAAACCAATACAGTGAATTCTCCATATAACGAACCTCGAAGTGACACAAAAAAAATTCGTTACATCGAGAGTTCGTTATATGGAGAGACTTTATGAGACTTCAGTCAGCGTAAAACGAGGGAACATGGTTCGTTATAGCGAGAGTTTGTTAAATCGAGGGTTAGTAATATCGAGAGTTCACTGTAATAAGTTCCTCTAACAAGAATATTTATCAAACTGTCGAATTTATAAATTCATGTGTTCACAGTACACTGCAGAACACTTCAAGTGTTTTTTTCAGATTAAAACTTGCACTTCTAAACATCTGGATATTCAGTATTAAATTCTTTTCTAGTACTATATATGTCTGATAAGTGTTAACTCCATTCTTTCTGTCGGTCATAAACAGTAAGCTCGTTTCGTTTTTCTGCTTGCGAAAATATTGCTCGCCATCTTTTCATCCTGTATTACCAAGGGTCTATTTTACAGAAGCTTCAAGTTATGACAAGGGGTTATGTTTACAAATTTTAGCCCTCCACCTTGCTTGTTTTTTATGAGGAGTTGTGTTGTATATACACATTTGAAGTATGTAGAAGAGCATGTGCAATGTTGTGTAATTTACCAAAAAAACTTAAAAAAGTTTATGGATCCGCAGGAGTGTGTTCCAAACACTCGCATACTATGCGATTGAATTATGAATTTGGGCTTTCTTTTAATGCCACGAGTTAGAAGTCATACGTGACAGCGTACTGAAAAAAACATAATACATGTAATCACCTTTTATTAACACTTGAACTTTTTGTTTTTGGATTATTGGAAGCAATATTAGTTAAAACATCCAGCAAGGGATCCATATCACCAACAATAACGGTCTGAGAACGAAGCTTTGCTTTTTTTAATTTGTCCTTTGTTTCCTGATCAGAAGCCAATTCTAAATGATAAATTGGTAATTCAATACCAACAACATGAATGAAGACGAAAACAATTTACACTTTAACAGACAAGAGGCTCAGAAACAAAATGAGACTTAAAGTTCGAGACACAACAATCCAATATGATAACAAAAAGACTCAATACACTGCCAAGCCTACCAACCAACTAGATTCAATCATTATAGTACTTTAGGCTTTCTTGGTAAAACTGTAGACGGGGGAACAAATAATTATCAATAACTGAACAATAACTAAAAGTCTTTTTAAGGAGTAGCCTTTAGCGGTTTGAAACTCTAAATTAATGCAGCAATGAAATAACTAACTTGAAACAAATTCATTCTTCTTTTTCAGTCTTTTCGATTTCTTCGAAAATTTACCAGGTCCTTTCTCAATTTTTTGGCCAGAAATTTTCTAAAAATAATTTGGTGTTCATATCATTTCATCATCATGGGATCATCAACTCAAACGTTTTTTACTGAGCCCTTGGTTAGTGAGATGGGAAATTTAACTTGATTACCTTATGTGGATTAACATTTCGAGCGAATTTAATTTCATGGAAATTGTCGAAACCACGAAAATTTATCCATGCAAGATAATGAGGTGGAGTATAATATACACCAGGATCAGTTTCTAGGTAAAAAGTCTTATCTTATCATCTTATCATCAATCTAAGGAAGGTACTGGGAGTTAGGGCTTTGAGTTATAACCAGTTGTTACAAACTTTGCAAAAGAAAATGGTCTGGGTACAAGAAAACCTAACTAACAAAAGGTTTAAATGATAGAATGAAGGAAAAAAGAAAAAAAAGAAGAAAAAGAAGAAAAAAAATAGTGACGTTTATAGTATGTGATAATTTCAAGATCTTAGTAACATTTTTATTAACCAAACATATGTTGTCACAAAAGCTGATAAAACAATACTCTATTCAAGCAAAAATTGACATCACACATAAGAATCATCATCAGTTATCACCCAGCAAAATTTGAAAAATACTTGATGGAATGAAATGCAATAAAATTTCACATCACAAAATTTAAAAGAAAACTAAGGTCAAAAATCAATCGGATTTCAATCAAACCCTTTATTATGTTAGTGGGCAAATACTTTAACTTTATCATAACTACAGAAGCAAACATGTGAAGAAATGTCAATGAAGCTTGAAACCATTTTTCCCTTCAAAATATAATTATGGTAACCAATATGACATCATTAACGGGGACTGCAATACACTTCGAACTAGATGGCATAGTTTACAGGGAATGATTTGTAAGAATAATACGATAAAAACAAGTATATCAAAATCAAAGTAGAAGCTCTTTGATACATTCACATCATCATCGATCAGTGCTAAAATATTTTACAAGTTGTAAGGTTTTTTAAACTTAAAATTTATTGCATTACGCTAATTTACACCATTTTATTGCTTTCATATTCCCGCCACTTCATTGCAGAAGAGATGCAGCATTTTGGTGTTCAACTGCTTGGTTCTGAGTCACCTTTTGCGCAATGTGTTCTAATAGGTTTTAACATTTTGTTTGTGATCACCTATGTATGCTTCCTATATGTACACACACTCTCAGATATTTTACATGAAAGGTGTGGGTTTTGGCTTTTAGCTTAACCCTATTAGAACCGGGCTGTTTTGCCTGTGGTCATAACTCTTGACTGGTCTCCTCAAATTCAATGAAATTTCACATGAAAGTAGTATTGTGTAAGTGTACAAGGAAAATCGCAAAAAAAATTATGTTCCTATTTTATGCAAAATTTGAGTTTTAGATGCTTACCGTTGAAGAGCAATAACTTTTGAAAGAGAAAAGTTTTTTAATTCTGTTTTCAGATTCTGAAAGTAAAAGAAGAGGGCTTTTACAAGTGTTCTATTAGTTTTTCATGAAAATGTGATCCTAAAGGTACTATAGCACGCCAAAATGTCAATAAATATTTTTTGACGTTTTGGCGCTCCATTCAGTTTTATGACGTCATTTTTCAAAATTGATGACATCAGCAGAATAAGTTAATGTTTCTTAGTACTTGTAGAAAGTCTCAAATCTATCAAAAGTCATGAACAATTAAAATTTACAGTGATTTCTTCCAAATTATTAGAAATTTGACTACCCTCTCTCAAAAAAAATGGAAAATCTCGATCTGGAAATACGTTCATGTCATGATACTTTTAAAAATTGTATAAAATAGGGTAGATTTTAAAGTCACAAAGTTTCAAGCTTGTGGGCGTTGTTGTTTTTAAGCTATTCAGGGTCTTCCAAGCTGCGGGCAAAAAAAGCACACTAATTTTTTCAGGTCGTTATTTTATTTCAACGATCTTACAATTTATTTTTCAAATACTGGTTCAAAAAGAAAAGACGATAGTAGATGATAGCTAAAAGCTGTATTTCTACATGCCTTACGCACATTCCGCCCTTTTTCGTTCCGTAAATTCATGTATTTGCAAATTATTCAAATTTTTGGATTTTGGAAAAATTTTATATTAGTTTAATGTTGATTTCCCATTATGTTAATTAACTCACATGCAACAAACAGAGTTGGTCATTCACATTAATCTCTGATCACCTTTTGTACTGCTTTAAAATGATGGTAACGTTAATTTCGTGTAATAAGGTAAGCTTGTTCAGCAACAAATTGGAGGAAATCATCTGCGTCTTACTTAAATCTGCATTCACAAAATTACGCTGATATCTCTTAGGAATTTCGGAACTTCAATGAACAAGATAATTGGTTGTTCTCTTTTGGAGAACTTATTCAATCATTCAAACAACATACGTCGAGGTACTAACAAAATTCTAAATGTTTTTTTTTTCATAATAATGCTGGGTAAAATCTTAGTTCATCACCTGTAAGTAGAAAAAAGTTTTACTAAAATAAGCAAAACTAAACGTACGCTGGAATTTTGGAATCGAGGAATAGTTGTTGCCAGTTAAAATTCAAATGTCAACACCTATGGCTTGCTTCGAGCAAAACCTGTGGTTCCAAAGGATGAAGGTAAAAACTATTTGGTTCTCTTGAGGCTTTTATAGCAATAATATATAGAGAGCAAACCAGAAGATAGTTAGCTAATATCTGCATTGTCACTACTTTCAGTTTCAGTTTCTTCTTTACTATTTTTGTGTTTACTGTTTGTGCACAAGTTTTTTCAATTCTTTCCCAGTTTTCACTGTTTCAAACTCATAATCCTCCATATTCTTGATAGATTTCCTCATCATTATTAGGCAAGAATTTATTCAGAGAGGAAATTAAGGCAACAATTCGGCAAAAAAAAATTGACCTTAGTTAAAAAATATCCTACCTTGCGCTCTCCAGTATTCGCAACTTTTTCTTTGACAGCTTTTCTTTTACTTCTGTTAACTTTTCCCATTTCCAAAGAAAGTTTTTCTCAAGGACAAAATGGCAATCTATTTAACACTATTCAGAATGTTATCTTCTTACCTGTCCATAAAATGAAAAGGAAATATGATGAGAACTCTTGAAACCATGTTAAATAAATGCAAAAATTCCTACAGAGACTGCACAAATCAAGATTAAGCCTTATAAGAAAAAGACACCAAGAAGCACAGCATTTGCATTTTGTGATGCCATATTCCCAGAAAATGATGCACTGCTGCTTCAGGTACTGGGACAAGTGTACCAAAATGCACAAGGTGTATATGGAACACTTTCATTTCCTCAATCTGAGATGTACAGTACTTAAGAAGACAAGATAATTCTTTGGAAAGACACTGCCAGACTAAAAGCTTTGGACAATTGCAAAAATGAAAACAATAAAAATCAACGAATAAAATTTCTTTCTTTCGTAAATTGCTTTTCTTATCATTTCTATTAGTGCTATCATACTATGTACAATGCGGTTATGCTATTTTCAATTTTAACGAGATTCATTGCATAACACATTATCAAAAAAGAGACTTTACGAGATAACAAAAAACAATGCAAATTAATAAAATATGAAACTAGGTTAAATAAAGACAACACATGCAATGAAAATCACATAGTTTTCAGCATACAAAAATAAAAGTGCATCTCTTGGTTCATTAATATCAGTTTATCGTACACATGTGCATAATGGATTATAACAGACTCACGTATGATGATTCAATGAGACACATATCGGTACACTGTTGAGTTATTATGACTTAGTGGGAGAGCTTGGGCCCACACCTATCTCACCCTGCTGGTAACAGAGCAAGATTGATAACCAACTGCCTAACTCGGCAGAAAGTTAGCCCGGTATGAGCCAGTTACGTGAATCTAGTATGACTCCATAATACACGTGAGTATGATAAACTGACAAAAAGATGTGTCAAAAGTCTGCAATGGAGTGTCTAAAACTTTACATCAGTCCGGTTCCATGCTCAGAATAAGCCTGATCTTCAGTTTTACATTAAACAAGACTCCCTTTCCAATTAAATAATTGCATTTACATTGTTCAAGAAGTAGAATTGAACTTATTTAGGAGGAAAAATTACCGCAATTACTGGAAAGAATACCTCTGATTTAATTTAGTTAAGCCTAATTACATTCCAGTAACCTTAGATGGTCGTTTCTTTCTTAATCACAAAGATTTTCTTCTCAAGTTAAAATATCTATTATAGAATATTTGTATTTATCTTCTTTAGTTCTGACAGAGGTATCTTCATGGTCATCTTTTCATTAGTAACTATTTCTCCTGTTCAACTAAAAAGGTTCTACAATTATTCAAAATAATTTAAAAATTAATTAATATTTTGCTAATTAATTGAGCATCTCCCCCTTGAAAGTGCACTCTCCTTGAGCACCTCTACTTGAGTTGCCAAATTAAATGAGCGTAAATACGTTATAACAATTAGGGGAAATAAATAAATTCAAAAAAAATTGTTGAGAGTTTACTCAATAATACTTGTCAAAAGTCGAAATCTTACAGGATCCAAAGTATTTTCAGGGTGTCAGCAAAAAATGGGAGAAATCCAAAACAGGGTGGCACCTGACATTTTTTTAAATTTTTTAATGATATAAATTATCACTTGAACAACCTTTTCATTAAACAAAAAAATACAGCTTAAAACACCTCCAGAAAAAACAGGAAAAATTTTTGTTCTGATCGCAAAAGTTTTCCAACAGATTACAACTTGTAAAAGTACTGGGCAGTGCCTTAAACAAATGAAGTTCCATGAAAAAAAATACATGATCATGATTTCTCAGTGCTGATTTCTATCTCCCTCTTAAACGATTTTTTTCAAATTATTTGATAACAATTAAATCATATGATCAGAATATGCTTAGTGAATTTGAATTAGCAAAACACATTCATTGCATGGTAAAAAAATAACAATCCACTCCCTATGATTCAAATAACATGTCTATCGGCAACTTGGCATCAGTAGTGGTTTCAGGTAATGCCAAATAATTGTCATCTACTGCAAGTTTGTGCAACTTCTGACCAGCAGCAGTAAGTCTCTCACTGTATTCTACACTTTTATAGTTGCACTTGGGAACCGTATCAAAACCATACATTGCCCCATAACAAAAACCACCAATAACACCACTAGAGTCGTTATCACCACTATGCAGCATACCATGATGGCAAAGTTTTACCCAATCATCTTTGGCACACAATAATGCATCATACGCAATCATAGGAGCATCATGCCCGCTAGCACCGCCCCAACCACGAAATGATAATGATTTGTAGAAAGCATCACGTTCTTTGACGCCATAGTTTTCCGGGAAAATTGGATCAGTTTTTCCAAACAAGATGTTTCGTAACGTGAGATATTCCATCCATCGATCAGTAAAATAATTCCAGTGTTTTTTGTTTTCTTCAACATCACGTCCTTCCAGTTCAATATACTTCAAAACCTTTGGAAGTAAGGCAAGCAAGATATAGCCCCACTCTCGCAATGGAACTGAACAGATGGACAAAGCACCAAACAATGCAGAAGCAAAAGATCCTAAATGACCAGTGGGGTGGTTGTGTGTCATACGACCACTCTCCACACTAACTCTAATCAACATCTCAAGACATTTTACATCAAAAACATTAGGATATCTTAGTCCAATACACATTGATCGCATAGCACCACCACAACCCCCACCACGTGGATTAAAAGGAAGGATCCAGCCATTAGGTGTATGAGGCTTAAGTTGGTGGCATGCCCTAGCTGTAGTGGCCCCTCCAGAACGGCCCTGCATATCATTTATGAAATCTCTCCTATATCGAAATGCTAGCTCAGCATATAAATCCTCAAGCTTTCCAGTATCACTTTTTTCAGCTAACGCCTCAGCTGTTGACAAAAGCAACACCGTATCATCACTAACAATAAAGCCAGGCTTTTCGATTTTTAATTTCGTAACCCCTCCAAGTGCTTTTAGTTCTGCATGAATTTTTTCACCATCAAAACAGAATTCCCAATCACCATTACGAAAACCCATCGCATCACCAACACCTGCTAGAGCCATGGCTGCTATAAATCGCTTTTCTATTTCCATTTTTTTAAGCTGAAGTAAAATGAAATTATCACATCATGCAGCAAAAGTTAAACATAGGTAGATCGAAACTTAGAATACAATTTGACATCTACATATCTGTATTGTATTTTTTTCAAGGTAACCAATTCTTTTTTAGCAAGAAGTTCTGTCTGAAAGGCTTGAATTTTTTTTTTTCTGTAAAGATGTTTGCCGACCGATCGCCTGACCGACCGACCCTAATTTTTTTTCGTGACTTGGGTTACGGCAAACAAACAATTAATTAAGGATGGCCTTATTGAAAATATACACTTGGTGTAAAATAACACAGCAAAAGTACAAGGAGAGCATGACAGCTACTTTTTGAAAGATGCACAGTTCAAAAAAGATAAACAGTTCCATTGAGAATCAGAACAAATAAAACAATAGACAAGATAAAATTCTTTGAGGAAGCATCCTTCAATAAATCATCTAAAACTTATTTGCAAACTGAATAACAAGGATGCAAATTTCTACAAAAACATATCTTCATCAAAGGGCAAAAATCCAGAACACTTTGCAGAAGCACAAAAACATTCTTTTCTATGTACATTGATGCTTCTTGGAGTAAGATCAGCTTGTTCTCCATATGAAAACGTCAGCTCCTCATTTGCCTTTATATCTGTTAAGGCAAACAAGGAAAGATGCGGATCTGTTGAGTTAACACGAACTGGTACAATTCTTAAGTTTGGTTCACAGGAATGGTTAATAAAACGAGATTTATTTCCTTTGACGTTCGCATCAACGAAATATCTTCGTAACTTCACACCAAAATGTTCTTTCAAGGAATAAATGTAGTTACAAGTATCATGTTTTTGCTTAGATATTCTATCGACAGCTTCGTTGGGTGAAATAAATTCACCTACATATTCAATAACAAAAGATCCTTTCGGTATGCAGGTGAGAGTAAACAAACCATTTCCTTTTTTGTCGGTTTGAGAAACTTGCAATTGCCAGTCTGGTGAAGTCTGAATGACTCTGTTTCTACAACTACTGGAGCACGAACAACATTCATTGCATTCATAGATTGGTTCATTACCTATAAGAGTAAGGCAAAAATAAACCATAGATTTCTAGTCTGTTTACAACTGGAATATGGTGAGCTTATGTTAAGTCAATCGAAGAGCTGTACCACCGATCATGTAGCAGGACACTAACTCTTCCCTCAAACTTTTTTAAACAATATTTAAGCTGTGGAACTACAATTTAATTCTAGAAAGCCATTACTTTGGTTGACTGTTCAATTTGAGATTATCACCTTCAGTTCAGAGTAACAAGGCTGGTGATGCCGTAAAGAACTTTATCATTTTAATGAAAAGTCACAATGAAGTAGTTTTCTTTTCATGTTAGTTTGAAGTGAAGCTCTTTGTATAACAGCAAAATTAAGGACATGACTTATGTCTTACTTCTTTTTGCAGTCTAGTGACATCCATCTAACCCAAACAAAAGTCTACATACTATTTATATCAAGTAATATTCCACTTTTATCATAAAAACATGTGTGTTGGGCAAAGCAAAGACATTCTTCTTCATCAACGCATCCATCATCAGGGCATCCACAACCAAATGATATCAAATCTTCACTGGATGAGTTTGAGAAGTTGTCGGAGTAGCAACACTTACTTATGAGCTGTAAGAAATAGAATAATTAAAATTAACTAGAGTTCCCATGCACCAAAAATTGGTGCATCTTGCAAAAATTACTTAAAAGTGAACTGGTCAAAGAATTTTAAACATTAGAGAGAATGAGATGTTAAAATTCAATTGACTATTATTTCCCGTGGCATCCTGGGAGACCAAAATTAAAGTCGCATAAATGTAAAAACTTTATTTTCCATTTGATAGAGCTTGAAAAGACGATGATTTTCCCGTGATGTCACACAGGGTTCTGAAGGAGGGGCGGAAGCAGAAATACGGCCTTACGATGAATGATTACCCCCAAATGTTGGGCACATGACCCGTAGGTAAAATGAATCCCATGAGACGTCAGTTATCTCCCTTTGTTTCCGAGATAGTTTCCGGGGGTGCAATGCAAATTACTCCCACTGACGTCAGTAATTTCCTACTCTTTCCCTATAAAATTTCACGCTATTAAAACCTTATAAGTTCTTAGTAAATATCCTTGGACAAAGTTCGAAGGGTTTTCTATATAAACTATGGTCACACAGCTATGACACACGGCAATTAATATAGAAGATAACTAAAAAACAACTTCATCCGCTGCCATCAATACAAGTGCCATGGTACACTAAGCCAAAAGTTTTCACATTTTCAATGTATCACAAGGAAACTAGCATTAGCAAAATTTATAATATTTGAAGGTACACAATTTTTGATGCAAATCTGTTTATATCAAAATAAATGTATTTAAATCAAAAAAGTATAAAAGAAGGATTTTTTGTTAGTTAACAGAACTACAAAGTAAGTAGCAGTAGGTAGCAGTCCATGTTATAATATTTTTTAAAGACAAAAATACAGGAAACAAAGTGTGCCAATGTGGAATGTCAAAATTGTTTAATGGCGGTTCCTTTATCACCTACCTGAAAAGTATCTTCCATGGGCTTGATAGTTTTCTAACTTTATCTTTACTACTATCTTTAAATGAGAAGGACATAGATACAAGCAATACAGTCTTATGCATCTGAAGCAGAAATATCTTCATCTTTTAACAAGAAACTTTCTTAGAATTTGATTCAGCAGAAATGAAAAAAAATGCACATGCTTCTATGATATGATATGATATGATACAACTGACAAGAAAGTATACACCATGTGGATAAAAACTTATATCGTGCTAACATTCTGTCCAATTAGGCAACTGGTTAGCAAAATTGCTCTTTTGTCAGCAGTGTGGGATAAGCAGGGTTGGAGACTTTGCACTTACACAACTGGACTTCTTTCCTGAGAGTTTCAATAACAGATTTCACCAACACAGAAAGTTCTCTTACATGCAAAGCTTGGTTTTATCAGATACCAAATTTAACTTTCTCTACTAGAATCAATTTTTCAGAATTAAGATCCAAATCTAAATCCATAAAGAACATATAACAGCAAATCCAAAGAAGCAATAACTGATGTACAAAGAACCAACTGGTCACAGTATGCTAATGAATAGAATTACAACGATACTATAACGTCACAAAATATTATAAAAATAAAGAAGATTTATAATGGTCACATAGATAAGTTAAAAATTATCTATACAATATGAAAACAATTTGGTTAAAACATGCCTTATCAAAACCTAAATGAAATAGTAACAACTCATACCATCATTATAAAATATATGTAAAAATAAAAAGCCATAACAATAACCAGAAAATCTTTGGTTTGTATCCTCAGTCCAGAAATTTTTAAAGTACGAAACTTTTTCGTTCAAATACTGTCTCATATCTCTACTGCTATAGATGTGGCTTTAGAAATACTCAGGAACCATGTATAATTCCAGAGTGATAAGCCTGAAATTTTGTTGAAGCCCAGAATATTCTTCTTTTGGTTTCTTTTTGTTTTGCTTTGAAGGCAACTGTTGCTAGGGGAAACCTCCCCTAAAATATCGAAGAATAAAAAATAAAAAATAGGTGATTTTTATGCAGAAAATATTAAGGAATTCAGTTCTGAAAACCGTTTTTCAAAATAATTTGTCGCTCTTTAAGATTCTCTTTAATGCATATAATTAAGCCCCCTTTTCTCACAACATATACACTGGGCAAGCCAATGTGTTTTATTTCTAATGTCTATTTTGTATTAACAGGAATGAAAGTCATTATTGAAAACCACAGAATATGCACTAGTGTGTAAGCATATGGTAGAAAATGGGAGGAGGGGAGAGACCAGTAGAAGGCAAGAATGCTTACAGCCAAGAAGAGTAGAGGTTTCAATGGTAAAAAGAGCAAAGTTAATTCTCCGATTCAAGAACAAAATACTGCGAATAATGTAAATATTGACTTGGATCTGACGCCTGTCGTAAATACTGAACCGATCCAGTTTGGGTTAATGAAAAATTCCATACTCCAAAGTCACGTTCAGAAATTCGCATATATATATCAAATCAGACGATATACTATTTCGCAACGGTGATGTATATTTTTCCCGTTATGATACACGATGTATATTTCTCTCTTTATAATACATTTCAATGCAGCCACCATCGTGTAATCAATAACAATAGCCATCCCAATAATAAGCTATGAAATGAAACTTATTCTCTTTCGAAATTGTGCTTTTGTTTGCTGATAATAAGCCTGCTCAAACGTATAAAGCAGCGTCCAGAATTTCATATTTATTGCGTAAATTTCTAGCTTCAGAAGATACATTAGTTTTCAATTTCAAGGCTGCGTAGTTAGTTAGTTTTTCCTTAGTTTCGTTTATCATCTTGCATTTTTTTGCGTATGAAACGATGGACAAGATTGAAATAATTCAAGCGGACATCGCCACACTTAAAGTCGATGCAATCGTTAACGCAGGTAGCTTATTTGTGAAATTTACTGTAAACTACTGTTATTTTCCAGAACAGTATGAAAGGTTTGTACTTCGTATTCTGCGTATAGAAATATTTCAATAACTCTTCATAAATCGCGGGAATAATATAACTGAATAATGTATTGAATTGTGATAAGAACACATTTTACTCAAATGCATAACACGCTTTAAACGCTGATATTCCTCCCTACCTACATAACCGACCTCGAAACTTTCGGAGATGCAGAGAAAATGCCGCATTGCAGTTGCATTGACTGGAATAGAAGGGGCTATCCTTGCAAACATTTTTCGCAATATTTCAAAAATATCCTGCGTGGTCTTGGGATAGTCTGTCAGAATTATACTCTAAAAGCCCATTTTTCAATCTCGATTTTGACGTTATTCCAATTCTTCCTAACACTGCCAATGACTTTGCTACATTCGAAGAAGAAGAGAGCCCCCCCTGTTAGTCCTTTTAAAAATCAGGCAGAGGTAACCAATCTCTCCGAGCTTCCAAAAAAAGAAAATGTTGTGCTAGCAGAGCCACATTGTTCCGTGAACTTTTGAAGGAGCTTAAAGACTTTTCGTACATGGTAGTCGACGAGGAGAGCCTGGAATTCAGCATTTACGATCTCAGAGAGATAAAGGACATGTTTTCGAAAAAAATTCCAACGGAAGAAAATCTGCGGCTTGAGAAAAACCAGGAAAGGAAAACCAAAAATCCAGTATCCCTGCCACAATTGCAGCCACTCCCAAAACGTAAGAAGAGGGACTTGTATGCTGGTCGACATGGTGAAACAGCTGAGGAAGTGAAAGCTGCTTGCTCCATCAGTGTTCAGCGGGAGACAGCCGTGGTCGAAACTCTTTGTGAAGAAATAGGTAGTGTCACCTGCGTATCGGATGACAATGACGATGAAAGTTCCGATGCGAGTGTTTCTGTTGTTGGCAATGTCTCATCAATTTCCCTGCCAGATGACGAAAGGAAAATTATTCGTGACGGGGAAATGCTAACAGATGTAAGTATAAATGCTGCTCAAAAGATAATGCGACAACAATTTAATTGTCACGGACTACAAGACACAGTACTTGATGTTTAAAGAAGAAAAGAACGATTTTGTGCAAATTCTGCACAACGGGAGCTTGCATTGGGTATTGGTCACCAATATTAACTGTGGAAAAGGTCGAATCATGTACTTTGACAGTTCGTATCATAGTCAAATTCGTGACCATATCAAAATGCAAGCTAGTAACCTTTTAAAGTGTGAAGAAGAGTGTCTGACTTTTTTGTCATTCACTCGTGTCAGCAACAAACCAACAGTGTTGACTGCAGCTTGTTTGCAATTGCCAACGCTTTTTCCTTTTTGTCTAAAATAGACATTGGAAGCGCAAAACTGGATGAGAAGCAATTGAGATCACACCTTTCGAAGTGTTTAGATAGTGGCAAGTTTGAACCATTCCCACAGCTATCTTCCATGGTAATATTTAACGATGAAGATATGTTGAAAGTTGAGCTCTTCTGTCGCTGTCGATACCCATGGGTGTGATCAAGCCGCGCAAAAGAAATGGATATGGCTCAATGTCATACTTGCAGACAATGGTTTCATCAGAAATGCGAAAGGATTGCTGATCTGTTTTTCAAGAAGAAATCGAAATCCAAGATATGGCTATGTTCAGAATGTTTGTAAAGCATTCCTTCTAACT
>JAYJMG010110817.1:0-26445 GCA_036873935.1 Stomotoca atra
GGAACCGTTTCGCACAAAAATGAACATTTTTAGTTGCAATGGCGATGTGTTATAACTTTTTTTCGGCTGTTTTTGTGCTTTTTTTTCTAATTTTTTAAGCGTTATTTTCCCACACTAAACTTTATTTTTTTAACAAACAAACTACATCATTACTTAGAGCAACTCTTTGACAAACACTGTTTAAAATTTGATGAGTATTCAATGAAGAGAAAGTGGAATCATTTTATGAAATGTGCAATGATGTTAAATCAATACTCAACGGTCAGTGCTACCTTAAGTGACAAATTTGATCTGAAGAGATTGTAAGCATTTGTGGTACTTCCTGGTGTTTTGAGAAATTGATTGCAATTAGACTGTGTCTCAGAAAGCAGGTGACAGAGTTACCTCCGTGAATTCAAGACCTTTTTTCAAGAAAAACATGTAGAATACCTGTGGAAGGATTAATGTTGAATTGATCTCTTGCACTTGGCTCCACTATAGAGAAGGATTTTGTGTGTTGTCCTTGAATGTCAACTGTCACGATTATTTTACTTCTAGTTTGATCTTCAGGGATATTTCTGACATACAAACCATTCGAGGTGAACATGTACTCCATTGGTTCTGGACAGACGGTGATCTTGATCAAAACATGGCTGATGGCTGTGCATGCGCTGTCAGAAACCATCACAGTGATATTGTAAGATTGCTCGACCAGTTTCTCTATTAAGCTCGTGGATCGTATAACGCCTTTGTTATCAATTTGAAACTGGGAATTGCTGACGTTGAAGGCATGGTTCATGAAACTATCAGCATCTTTTATTTCCACTACCGCCACAATGGCATTTTGAACAACTGGAGAACTTTCAGACACTTCAAAATAGATTGGTGTGGTGAAGAGCGGACAGTTATCGTCTAAGTCCAAAATGTTTATTTTCACGGATGATTTTGTTGTGATAACATCTTGTGGATTCCTGTTAGCTGTTGTTACCGCCATTGCTATCACATCAAATATAATGAACTTCATAGTTTCATAGTCAAAGGCCTTGATGATGCTGATTTCTCCTAAAATAGAATTTTAGCTTAAAAAATTAATAATGTGTCAAAGCTTCAAGAAAAGGAATATTTTTGAAATAAAAAGGCAATCAGAAAGCAGATACTTTAAAGGAAGAAACTTTCGCGGGAAGAAACTTTCGCGGATGACGACTTTCAGGAAGTTTCGCGGGAATAAACTTTAGTTAGTTAGTAGTCAGAATGACCATACCTGTCACGTTGTTTATTTCAGCGTATTGCAGTGCAGTTGGGTCGTTGATGGAGTAATTGGTGGAAGGATGTTGGCCTGTTGATACAGTTATAATTCCGGATGGCTTTGTATTTTCGTCTATCGATACTTCATAAAATGTGGATTGGAAGTTGTACGTGTTACAATCCGGACATGGTGCCAGTGGGTTTACTCTCACTATCACAGATACTGATCTATTGCAAGAACCATCACTAACTGTCACTATCAATGGATAATCTGTTGATGATGAGATGTCAAGATATCCTGCAGTTTTAATTCCACCGTATGAGTCAACTTTAAACATGTTATTACCACCACTCAGTGAAAATACAAGATTAGTAGAATCGACATCTTTTGTTTGCACTGCAGCGACGATTGTGTTGTTCGCTACGGGCTCAGTTATTTGGACGGTTTGAGAAGCAGGTGTTACAACAGGACAAACGTCATCAACGTTGCTGATGTATATAACAACAGTTGCGTATCCAGTGCTTCTTTGATCAGCCACTGATATTGTGAAGATGTGCTGCTTCTTTAGCTCGTAATTAAAGGATTTCTCTGAACGTATGATGCCAGTATTATCTATTGTGAAAAAGTCTCTCCCAGCCTGTTCATTAATTGAAAGTGTTGATGGTGGGGTGTCGTTAATAACTGAAACATTCAAGATATTAGTTTGTGGCCTTGTACTCTCTGAAATAGTTTTAAAGTAAATTGTTTGTGTAAAGGAGGGAGGTAGCCTCTGTGTTTTGATAACGTTTACCTCTAGTAAAGTGTAAGCTTTAAATTTCCCATCCGTAACACTGATATTGAGGGTATACATGGGATTGACATCGAAGTCCAAAGCACCGGTCAGTATGATGGTCCCATCATTTTTTATGCCAAACTGACCGTTATGTCCGCTGACAATTTCGTATGTTAAGTCATTATTATCCGCATCATGGGCCGAAACTCTGAAAACTGAGGTACCAACCAGATGTGCTTCAGAAACATTCACTTTGTAAGGTGAGTTGATGAACATAGGGCGCATGTCATTTTTATTCAATACATTGATGACAACAGAAGCAGCAGCACTTTGGGCAATAGGAGTTTGAATGGCAGCCATTATTGGAAAGATATATTGTTTTCTTGCTTCATAGTTCAGCGCTTGGATTAACATGATATGACCTATTAATGAAAAGAGAAGAAAATTATTAAAATTTTAACAGGTAGGCTTTGCAAATTGTTTGAGCCTCCGGATATAGTCAGCCATTTTTTCTTCGAGAATATAATGTACATATACATGAAACTCTGAGTTGTTGCAATTCACAGAAACTGTTGTTTTTCCTACAAACACATATATATATCGGATATATTAGTAGGCTTAGCCCGTTTGGATCTCAACTGAAAAAGAAAATTCGCGCATGAATTGAATATGTAAAAGGAGAAACTCACCAGTATTATTGATCGCAAATGTATTTCTCGCATCCTGTGATTCGATTGTGTAGGTGTGGCCTACGTTGCTTGGTCTTGCAGAAGCTGTCAAAACTGTCGTGTTCACTAGGTGGTTTTCGTAGACATCGATGATATAGGTGGTATTATCAAATTTTGGAGTGTTTGCAGGTGTAACAGTTATTTCAACTGTAGCGGTATTACTAAATGTAAGATCCGAAACGGACACTGAAAAATCGTATTGTCCTGGAAATATCTGAGATTTTACAATGACTTTGTTTCCATTCAATTCAAATCCATCACCACGAACTGGTGTAGTAACTTGGAAAAATGATTTATCACCATCTTTGTCTGTTGCTGTTAACGAGAGGACAGAATGGCCGATAAATGACAATTCTGAAATGGTGGCACGGTAAATGCTCTTGTCGAATTCTGGAGCATGCTCGTTTAAATCTTGAACGAAGACTTCAACTAACGCGAATGCTTTGTCCTGTTCTTCGTCAGTTGCTATCACTATTATTCGATATGAGGGCGTTGTTTCGAAATCTAACCCATTCTTCAAAGTCAGATTAAATCCATCCAATGCAAACTCTGGAAACACTGAGGATGAGTGGAATGATAGAGTCACTGGTGATCCTGGAACAGTTTTAGTCACGTTGAGCACCTGCAGTACAGAATCGACTGCTTTGTTCTCCGGTACAAAAATTTTATAAAACGCTTGGTTAAACACCGGTATACTATTGAAATATCTCAAAACATTTATTGTAACTGTTGCGTTAGTATCACGGGATGGAGAGCCACCATCTTTGGCATTGATAGTTAGAACATATTTATTCACCTGAAGTGCGTCAAGGACTCCAATTAATTGTACTTTTCCGCTTTGGTCAATGGTGAATTTACCATCTTCATTTCCTGCCACAATTTTATAACTCACCCGTCCATTATTTCCACTGTCTTTATCATCAGCCGTTACAATAGTCAGAAGAGTTCCAATATTTGTTGTTTCAGAAATAGTAATATTATGGTCAGCTAAAGTCGATACGAAACGTGGATTGTTGTCATTAGTATCAGTTATATGTACCGCTACATGAGCTGTTCCGGTGAGTTGATGTGTTCCTGCATCCGTTGCTTGAACTGTAAACGTATACAATTTTTTTGTTTCGTAGTCGAATGAAGCATTAGATGCTATCTCCCCGCTGGTAGCATTGATTTTAAATGCTTTTGAATCTGTGTTATCCTGTAAACTGTAAATAAGATTATTTCCTGTCCGGTCTTTGTCTGTTGCATTCACTGACAAAATAGACGAGTCAACTGATACTTCCTCACTTATTGACTTACTGTAATACAACAAATCAAATATTGGCATGTTATCATTCACTTCTGTGACGGAGATAAATACTTGAGCTGTTTCATTGGCTGCCAAATTACCTCCATCCTTTGCAGTTATTGTTAAACTGTAGTATTGCTGCTTTTCGTAGTCCAAAGCACCCGATAAAACAACAAAGCCATCATTATCAATAGTAAATGTGTTAGTAGGGTCTATGATGCCATAGCTTACCATCCCGCCTGCTCCTGTATCAAGATCTGTTGCAACAACTTGCAGTACACTGGTTCCACTGAGTGCTGCTTCAGATATCGTATTGTTGTAAGTTGTGCTCGTAAAAACTGGTAGATGATTATTTCTATCTTCAATGTTTATGACCACAATAGCAGTTCCGAGTAGATTTAAATAACCTCTGTCAGTGGCGGTGGCAATAAATTCGTACTTGTTCTTCCTAGCATAGTCCAACGGTTTGTTGACATACAAAGCACCATGACCTTCTTGATTAGTTCTTATGTTGAAATCAGTCTCGGTTGTCAATAGTTGATAAGAAATGTTGTTGTTTGGTGAGGTGACATCAGAATCTAACGCTGTTAAGACTCTAATGACATTGCCAACACCCTCTGTTTCGATGACGTTGATCACATATGTGTTGCTGGTGATATTAAATCTTGGGTGATTATCATTCCAGTCAGTAACGGTCACTTGCACTTTGGCATCAACAGTTACAGCACCTTCAGTAAGTCTTACAGTAAGATCAAATGTTGGTGACGGTAAAGTTTCTAGGTCCAGTCTATCCTTGAGAGTGATTTTACCTGAATTGTCAACTTGGAATTTTTCTGGTACATTGCCTGCAACTATGTTAAACGTTCTGCTGACCACGTTGCCTTTGTCATCATCTGTCACCGTGAGCTGATAAACCAAATATCCTACAGCTTCTACTTCACTGACGTTGACTTTCACAATTGACGGCTGGAATTTAGGATTGATGTCGTCTAAGTCATTGACACAAATTGTGACAACAGAAACGTCACGTTGTCCTTCATTATTAGTTGCATAAACCAAAAAGTTGTACTCTGTTTTTGCTTCATAGTCAAGTGTCTGCCTCGTTCTAATAGTACCGTTTTGTGGATTTATTTGGAATGGTCCTTTTTCCTGCTGGCTTCCACCCAAGCTGTAAGTAATTGTGCTAGCAGCCACAGGATTTGAGTTTGTTGCATTAACTACGAGAAGATAATTTTCAATAGTGTTTTCGTTTACACATGTCCTGTAATGTGGTGTGACGAAAGTTGGTGTATTGGGCACTAAGTTGGATTGGTGCACATATATTGTTATTGTCTCATCCGTCATTAGCTGAGGTTCACCGTGATCTTCAGCTCGTACCAACAGAGTGTATCTGTTTTGCATACGATGATCGAGATTTCCAGCTAAAGTGATGTAACCATTGACGTCTACTGTGAACGTTCCCATACCGTCACCTGATATTGCTTGAAAGGTGACTCTGCCATTTTCACCAGGCTCACCATCACTGCTTTCAAGTTTGGTGATAACAGAACCTGGTCGCGTTGCATCTGATATGTTATAAACAAAACTCAGTGAAGTCAATGTTGGAGTGACATCGTTGACATCTAAAACTTGAATAACCACCATAGTTCTGCCAGTTCTACTGTTGTGTTTGTCAGTGACTTGCGCTTCAAATTCATATGACTTCTGCTTTTCATAGTCTAAGAAAATGTCATTTGTTATAACGCCTGTTGTTATATTGATGGTGAACGGTTTAGAATCGTTACTTGACACAAGTGAGTATTCGTAGGGTCCCGTAACAGCTTCCGAACTGTTGGCAACTAATCTTAAAATGCTGGTATGGAGTGATATGTTCTCGTACACCATCATGAAATATGGATTAACATCAAACACAGGCTGCTCTTCACTGACATCTGTCACATAGAAATGCACTGTGGCATTATTTGAACTTTGTTTTGGTGGTGTACCATTGTCCTTTGCTGTGACAATATACACGTAGTGGTTTTTTGTGTGGAAGTTGAGGGAATTTTCTAAGGTGATTATTCCCTGGTTGTTAATAATAAAGGTGTTGTCAACACCGCCAGCACCGCTACCACTGACTTGCTGTGGAACCATTTCATACACTGCAATTTCACCTGGTACGCCGCTATCTTTATCCAAAGCCAATACATAGTTAACTATTGACCCAACAATGGTTTTCTCAGACAGTGTGATGTTGTATAAAACCGTAGGAAAGAATGGTGGTTCATCATTCACATTCCTAACATCCACGATGATGCGACGTGTTTGACTTAAGTAGGGTGATCCCATATCTCTTGCTTCAGCGAAAAATTCATACCTATCTGCTTTCTCAAAATCGAATGGTGTCACAATTGTTATTACGCCACTAACTGAATGAACAGATAAATGACCGGCAGGATAAATTCCTTCATATCTGATCCTCATATTCGACCCTGCATCTGAATCATTTGCAAACAAAGAACCCACTTGAGTGCCGTTTTCTCCTTCACTGACCTCGAACCTTAATGGCACACCTGGATAGAAAATTGGTCTGTTATCATTGTAATCTGCCACATTTATCAGGACGTTTACTTCATCTGATTTCATAGGTGGGGTTCCCTTATCACTTGCAACTACTTTGAACTCGTACGAAGAGGTAAGTTCACGGTCTGGGTCCTGCAAAATTTGAATGCGTCCATAATTATCAATGGAGAAGTTACCAGATTGAGAGTTGTTGATTAGTTCGTACTCAAGTTTGGCATTTAATCCACTGTCATCATCTTTGGCAATAACAGCGAAGATATGGGATGGCACAAATACTATTTCAGAAATGTTAAATTCATATTTTCCAGGTGATGTCAAACCAACAAAATATGGTTTCTCGTTTACGTCGTCGATATTAATTGTCACTTGCGCATAAGCTTTTGATCCTCTTTCATTTGTTGCTCTTATCACGAAGCTGTAAACATTTTTTATGTTATAATCAGCTACTCGATCTTGCCGGATTTCGCCATTTTTGCCATTTCGTCTAATTGAGAAGATGTTATTAAGACTAGATTCTCCTGAGAAAATATCGAATGTTAACTGATTGCTCTGATACCCGCCTACATCTTCGACTTTCGTTGTCTCTACAAGTGATGTGATCTTGTTTTCGTCTATTGAAACATTGTAGTGCGGTTTTTCAAATCTTATGCCGTCTACCATTACCCTATGAACATAAACATTGAATGTCACGTTGGCTTTTAACTTTGTTAATCCATTGTCAGAGATCTCCACTGTTCTGGTGTAAAAGTTTTGAGTAAAATGATCTAATTGCTTGACCAATGTTATGACACCGTCATTTCTTATCATAAACGTTGGGGGTGATGAAGGATTCAGGATTTTATATCCCAATCTTGCATTTTCTCCTTCGTCTGCGTCAGTGGCAAAGAGGACTCCAATGGTGCTATATAATTGTGTTGATTCTGAAATGTTGAGAGTAATGCTTTCATTCATTGGGATGGGAGGGTTGTCGTTGACGTCCTCAACTCTTAACACCACACTAGCAATACCCGTTAGATTTTCCCTGGCTAGATCAGTCGCCATGACTGAAAATGTATAAATTTTCTTAGTTTCATAATCTAGTGGTTGTTTTGAAAATATTCTAGCTTCTGACAATACAGAGACTAGCGTAAAGTGAGATGCATCATTATCTGGTACTAAGCTATAGACTATGTCATTGTTTGCGTTGGTTCCATCTGCATCGTTTGCAGATACTGTGACGATATGATCGGAAACATCATAATCTTCGCGAAATTTAACATCGTAGGTACTGAGACTAAAAATTGGTTCTCTGTCGTTAATATCTTTTACATTGATTGTGACCTTTGCTTTGTTATTGCCAACTTTTCCTCTTGTATCCGTCACATTTATGACGAATATGAACTGCCGTTGTTGTGGATCTTCGTAGTCGAGTTCTTTGTTAAGTTTAATCACGTTATTTACCATGATGAACACATGAGGAGGACCCTGAACGCTTTCTATTTCATAGATAAGGTTGGTGTTGTCACTTTCATCTTTGTCTGTAGCGTATACAGGAATGATTGATGTGCCAATTAAAGCTTTTTCTGAAACATCGATCGTGTACTCATCTGGGGAAAATGAAGGACTGTGATCATTTACGTCACTGATAGTGATGTCAACCATTGCTCGGCTGGAAAGATAGGGCGTACCTTTATCCTGGGCCACAACAACTAAAGAATAACTTCGTTTGAGCTCGTAGTCTAAAGTTGTTGCGACACTAATGGAGCCATTTATTGGATCCACCACAAAATCTGTTGTGTTTTCTAAGGCTGAGTATAAAATTTGTTTCGTGAGTTCCCCGTGGTCGCCGTCAGTTGCGTTTATGTTGATTATTACTGTGCCAATGGCGGTGTTTTCTGGTATGGTAACATAGTAGAACGATTTAGATAACTTGGGCCGGTTGTCGTTAACATCTAACACTTTAATATGAATAGTAGCGTTTGGTTGTGTTCCAAGAGCGCCAGAATCAAGTGCTTCAATTTCCAAGGTGTACGCTTTCACTAGTTCATAGTTTAAATTCTGGGCTGTTACTACTGTTCCATTGTTGGGATATATTGTGAAATGATTGAGGCCATTTCCAGAGACAATTCTGTAAGTAACGTTGTTGCTGTCCTTATCAGTTGCGTAAAGATTAGCTATCAGCGTGCCAATTGGAGATGATTCAAGAATTTTAATGTTGTATTCTGTCAAAGTGAATTTCGGGTGAGCATCATTTATGTTTTGTAATGATACAGTGAGACAAGCGTAACCTCTTAAGGGGTTTTGACCATGATCAGTTGCTTGTATCAAACAGTATTGATACCGTTCTTGCTCGAAATCGAACAAGTCTGCTGTGGTTATTCTCCCCGTGGCATGGTCAATTTGTAACTTGTTACAAACAGGACTTTTTAAAAGAGAATATGTCACTTGACTGTTGTTACCTAGATCATTGTCCGACGCAAAAGCGTCAATAACGAAAGTGCCATTAGAAACGTTTTCATTAAGTGACTTGTCATAACATGTTGAGCGATTGAAATTTGGTGCGTTATCGTTGACGTCAATAATGTTGATTTCTATTGAAGCTGGTGTAGATGCGCTATTGGTTCCATCACTCACATTTGCAGTAAACATGTATTTGTCTTGAATTTCGCGGTCCACAAAATCTGCCAAGTAAATTTCTCCCGTTGCACTGTTTATTTGGAATTTGTTCAAGTCGGTGACATTTACAGCATCTAGAGTGTAAACGAGATTAGCTGCCGGACTTGTCACCGTCAATGACAATACACTTGTTCCTTTGATTGTCGATTCAGGTATGCTAATTGAATATTTTTGTGGTGTAAATTGTGGTTGAACATCAGGAATATTGAGTATGTCAACTAATATGTTGGTGGTAAGTAGGCATGGAAGATCACCAGCGACAGTGGCTTTTGCTGCAAATCGAAATTGAGAACGTGTTTCAAAGTCTACATCTTGAAGCAAGCTCAACCGACAATCACTGGACAAATTGAAATATTGCATAGCAAGAGGTTCATCTATGCTACAGGAAAGCCCGTTACTTAATGCTGTTCCATTCTGGTATGAAGCAGTAAGCTGGATAATTTCAGCACTAATTGTTCCAGGCTCAGTTACATTAACGGCGTAGAAAGTTTTATCAAAGACTGGACAATTTTCATTGTAATCTAGTACAATCACTGTCACATTTGCATTGGGTTGTGAGGACATTCTTGGGTTGCCATTGTCTTGCGCTAACACTATGATTTCGTGTTTTCGTCCTGTGTCATAGTTCAAAAAACCCTTTAAAGTAATTGCGCCTGTATTTGGATCAATTTGAAATAAGTTACTATCATCTTTTGCAATCGAATAAGTTATCAAGCCGTTATTACCACTGTCAAGATCAGTAGCTGAAACAACGGTGATGGTTTGAGATAATGCAGTTTTTTCGGATACTTGTGTTTGATAATTTATTGGCGAAAATACTGGAGGGTTATCATTTCTATCTGTGATGTTCACCACTACTTCACCTACGCCAGTTGATGTAGGTCCTTGGGATTGAATTGTTAGTACATGTCTTGATCTAAATTCACGGTCCAGAATTATTTTTGTTGTGATCACGCCGCTGGTTTTGTTGATGGTGAAATAATTATTTGACTTTCCTATTAAATAGTAGCTCATGTTATTGCCATCTCTTGTGTATGCATCTACAGAATTTACAACTGTTACGTACGAACCAGCAGAAAGTCCTTCTGAGATGGATGTATCAGCCGTAATAAGATCTGTGTAGGCTTTGTGAACGTAAATAGTCAGTGTTTCATCAGAGGATCGTTCTGGAACCCCTTGATCATACGCTTGTACATTTAAGGTGTAAACTCTTTGCTGATTGTAGAAAATGAAGGTAGTCAGAATCACATGGCCATCTTGGTTGACAGTGAATACTCCAGTAGCGCCACCGATTGCTCGGAACAGAATTTGACCATTTTTGCCACTGTCCTTGTCAGTTGCGGATAAACATCCAAGAATTGTTCCGGGTAGTGTGAATTCTGTAATGTTTAATTCTCTGTTAGCTGGAACAAACGTTGGTGAATTATTATTGACATCCTCGATAAGTATGAACACTGAAGCACGATTTGTTTTGTTGTTGTAGGTGTCCTGGACTTCCACATCAAATGTATAGTTATTTTGAACTGCGTAATTGAATGTGGCTGTTGTTGTTATGATGCCAGTTGTTGCGTTCACTCGGAACTTTTGAGTGTCTGGAAGGTGAGGCACAATTGAATAAATTAAAGCATGTTTTGGTTCTTGACTGTCTCCCATAATTGTTAAAACCGAGTGGTCTGCACCAACGTCTTCCTTGATCACTTTTGCATACAAATTCGACGTGAAGAATGGCTGCATGTCACTGTAGTCTTGTACATTGATAAAAATAGTTGCTGGTGTATCTGAAGGACGATTTCCGCCATCTATTGCTGAAACAATCAGTGTGTAATTTTTCTGAGTATTCCAATTGAGTTGCTTGTTTAATGTTATTCTTCCCATACTGTCAATGCCGAAGATATTATTCATATTTCCAGAAGTGATAGTATAATTGACAATTTTTCCAAACTGCTCCAAATCATTGTCTTTCGCATACAGGTTGATGATTAAGGCACCAACATTACTTTTCTCGGACACTGTGATGTTGAATGAATTGAATGTAAAATATGGCGCATTATCGTTAATATTGGTTACGTCAACAAAAAATGATTGAGTACTACTCAAATATGGCGAACCAGTGTCCTTAGCTGTTACGAATAACTGATATCGTTGTACTTCTTCATAATCAAGTTTCTTTACGAGAGTTAGCACACCGCTGGAATCAATTGTCGCAATACCAGTGGGACTGATGCTGTATTCAATGTTTTTATTTTGACTATCAACATCTAAGTCGTCAACTATAACAGTTCCCAATGGAAATCCACTAGAGTTTTCGTCTACTCTTGCGTCGGAAATTGCGTTTATTACTGGCCTTTTATCGTTGTAATCTTGTATTGTGACCAATACCTTCACAGTGTCGCTTTTTGGTGGAGTGCCATTATCGGATACTGTGGCGTTGAAAACAATAGGACTAGCTATCAGTTCCCTGTCAAAAGTTGTATTTGTCCGAATTCTACCGTATTG
Organism: Stomotoca atra; assembly: GCA_036873935.1. NCBI lineage: Eukaryota > Metazoa > Cnidaria > Hydrozoa > Anthoathecata > Pandeidae > Stomotoca > Stomotoca atra. The sequence goes on from JAYJMG010110817.1 coordinate 11,724, forward strand.
ATCAACAACGAAAGCCATCCTTTGACTTGGACTCAAGTTTAATCTATATTGTAATTGTCCATTAGGTGAAGATTCGGAATCCGGATCATTTGCAACCAATGCGAATATCATTTGGCCATTGTTTGTTGTTTCTGTGATGGCAGTTTGATACTGGCCATTCGTTAATCCAATGAAAGAAGGTGCCTCATTTACGTCTTCAATGTTAACAGTGACTGAACAGCATTTTCTTGAAGCGCGTTCGTTTCGGGCACATACCATAATGACGTATCGATCTCTCTGTTCGAAATCAGCTGGTTGCAGCTGCTTTATAGTACCTGTGGTTTCGTTCAAGCTGAAAATCCCTTGAATGTCTGCGGGATTCGATTCGATTCCATAAACTATCTGTTGGCTCGTATAATTTCCTGCGTCTTTGGCAATTAAAGTTGCCACACTATTTATGGAGCCTTCTGGTATTGCAATTGAAAGTGGACATGCGTTTTCAAATATTAATGAAGTTAAATCGATTGGATAAACGAAGATAGTGACTGTGACTGTCGCATTTCTTGGCGTGGATCCTTTGTCGTTGATGAGCACTTGTAAGTCATATCGACTCTGGGTGATGGAGTCAAGTACGTTTTGTAATCTAATGTCACCATTGTCATCAATTCTAAATCTGTTCGTATTATCACCCTGTAGAAGATAAGTGAGTTCTCCATTGGTACCAGAATCTTCGTCTGTCGCTCTTATTGTTGTCAAAACCTGTCCAATCTTTGTTGCTTCTGAAATGTTTAACACTAGTTTGTCTTGAAGTGGTATTGGAGAATTGTCGTTTACATCAGTAACATGTACGATAACAGAGGCTCGCCCATGTAAATTTTCATTGCCATTATCGACAGCTGAGACTTGGAAAAAGTAAGACTTAACAAGCTCATAGTTGAAATTGGAGACAGATGTACTTATAGTACCATCTTGTGATATTGAAAAGTTTCCAGAATCACTGTTAGCCAGTATAGATAATGTGTATTGATTGTTTGCAGAAGTGAAATCGTCGTCATTGGCTTGTACTTTTTGTCCAACGGCCTGGTCCTTGCCAATATCTTCACTCATCGTAAACACATATTGACTTAAAAAGAAAACAGGCTGCTTATCGTTCACATCAAGAACAGTAACCATAACAGTAGCTGTATTGGTAGGCTGTTGAGGTGAAGATCCTTTGTCTTCAGCAGCCACCACTATAGTGTATGCTGCCGTTGATGTCGTTTCCAGATCTAGACTTCCGCTTACATAAATTTCTCCGGTACTTTCTCTGATGGCAAATTTATTCATGTTTGGTGTTACACTTGAAATGGAATATTTTATTTCACCATTCAATCCTAAGTCTTTGTCAGTTGCTGACACTTTTACTGCGACAAGGTTTATAGGGGCTTCTTCTGAAACTTCAACATCGTATGAAGAGGGTGCGAATATTGGTTTATTATCATTTACATCAGCGATAAAAATGTCAACTATGGTCCTGCCTGCCAAAGATGGGTTTCCTTCGTCAAGAACAATGGCGACTAAATGGTAACTTCGTTGCGTTTCAAAATCAAGGGAACGTGCAACAGTTACTTCTCCAGTTGTAGAGTTAAGTGAAAAGTCTGTTGTATTTTCTAATGCTGCATAAATTAATTTCTTTGTTAGCAATCCATGATCAGAGTCTTTTGCTTTAATCTTCATTACAGAAGAGCCAACACTTACAGATTCATTTATTGTCACGGAATAGTATGATTGCACAAATGTTGGGTAGTTGTCATTGACCTCAGTCACTGTTATATTTACTCTGGCATCTTGAATGGACAGCTTTTCTTTGTTTGTGATTTTGACAGCTGCTACAATGAGTGAGTATTCCTTAATCATCTCGTAGTTCAGTAATATTTTATTTCTAATAAAACCGTTTTCGTCAATTTCAAATGCATTGCCAACATTTCCAGATATTATTTGGTAAGTGAACTGTGCATTGTTGAAAGTATCACCATCAGTCGCTAAAACACGAGTCATAATCGTATTGTTGAGTACTGACTCTTGGACAGAAGTCGAATAAAAAAGCTTTTCAAATACAGGTGACAAATCATTGGCGTCTGTTACATTTATTGTAACGAAGCAGAACGCTTTTGCACCCCGAACATTTTCCGCTTGCACCAGGAAGTCGTATCTCCGTCTTACTTCGTAATCTGTGGGACCGACTGCTGTGATAAGCCCAGACGCGTTAACTTGGAAGCGACCAGCAATGTCTAATTGTCCAGCAACCACTTTGTAAGTTACATCTGTAGACGATACTACCCCGCTATGAACAACTTGCAATTGATGACTAAAGTCTGCAGGTAACGGTGTTCTGTTTTCTTCAATTGTGAGAGACACAGGACAATTTTGAAACGATATGCTTGGTAGTGTTACTGAAAACACTTTCACTTCGACGTTAGTAGTGCCTGTCTTAAATGGGTTTCCATTGTCTTTTGCTTCGACTGCAAATTGGTAAGTATCTTGAACAGTCTGGTCAAGTTGTTGAGTTAGTTTGATATCTCCGTCACTGGTTACTGTGAATGGAACATTGTCTAGTACTGAATATGTTATTTCACCATTGGTTGTACTGTCAAGATCTGTCGCTCGAACACTTAAGATATTTGACCCAACCAGAGTTCCTTCTGAAATGTTTACGCTGATGTTTTTGGGTGTGAAGATGGGCGTGTTATCGTTAACATCGAGAACAGTTACGATTACCAGAGCTCGTCCTGTCAATTTGTCATCAGAAAGTGTGTTGGTAGCTTCTATTTCAAAACTATACTTCGACAATCTTTCGTAATCGAACATGGTGCTGGTTGAAATGTTATGTCCGTTGATAGTAAAATTACTAGAGTCATCACTAGCAATTATTGCATACTGAGATACATCGGAATTTCTGTTGTCTTTGTCAATATCTCTTGCTGTGACGGAAATCAAATGAGTTCCCGCCGACATCCCTTCACCAATGCTAACGTAGTATACACTTTTATCAAACACTGGTTGGTTGTCGTTAACATCTACAACAGTAACAGTAACTGTGGCCACGTTCGTACTATCTTTCCCTCCATCATTGGCCTTAGCTGCCATAGTAAAAGTTCGCTTACCATTCTCAATATCCAATTTTCTAGCTAATGTAATGACGCCAGTTTGTGTATTAAGATCGAAAATATCGTCCTTGTTAATGACTGAGAACGAGATACCGATGGATGGAGTATCTAAGTCTGTGACAGCTAGAGTGGCAATGACTGTACCAACAGGTGCTTTTTCCGATATCTGGTTATCGTAGGAAATTGGACTGAAAACTGGCGGTTCATCGTTGACATTAGTCACAATAATATCTAACAACATTCGGGACTCCAGACGTGGCTCACCAAGATCTTCAACTGTCGCAACCAATGAATATAAATTTTGCCGTTCAAAATCGAGAAGCCTTACGTTCTGCACTTGACCTGAGTTTGAATCTATCGCAAAGTCTGTGGTATTGTCCAGAGATATAAATCGGAACTCGTTGGTTGTTGGTCCTCTATCAGCATCAGTGGCATTAAGTTTCACTATCGGTGAGTTTAATGTTATGCCTTCACTGACCATGACCGAGTAGTATAAAGGTGTGAAAACTGGTTTATTGTCATTTACCTCAAGCACAGTGATGTTGACCGTCGCGTCAGACTGTGACGGTCGATTGTCTTTATCAAAAGCTCTTATTTGCAATGAGTACGCCTGGGTGGTTTCGTAATCCAACTGATCTACCAGAGTTAATCGTCCGTTAATTATGTTAAATCTTTGTTCGTTATTTCCAGATACTACTTGGAGATAAATTATTTTATCTGCGTCATCGTCAGTTACGTTAAAACTAACTAAGGTCATGGGAAATGATGCAGATTCTTTTAATGTGACAGAGTAGTCTGAAACAATGAACCTAGGATCATTATCATTTTTATCTTGAAGCGTTATGATAACAGTAGCTACTCCTGTTAAGTTACCATTGACTGATCTGTCTGTTGCTAGCACTTTGAAGCTATGTACTTGCTGCGTTTCGTAATCCAATACTTGTGTTGCAAATATTTCTCCCGCTGATGAAACGCGAAACATTGACGAAGACGGATTCATAGCATCTATCAAAACAGAGTAGTTGAGTTGTGCGTTGGTACCAAGATCACGGTCAGTCGCGTTTACAGTTAAAAGAATCTCTGCTTGTCCAACATCTTCAGGTTTAGTTACAGTATAGTAATTCTGAGTGAATACAGGCTCATTGTCATTGATGTCTTCTAATGTAATTTTGATAGTTGCTGGCGTTCCAGCGTCCCGCACACCATCACGAACCTGTGCGGTTAAATCGTATGTATCCAAGGTCTCTCGATCCAAGTCACCTATAGTGAGTATTTCTCCTGTTGATGGATTTATTTCAAATTTATCACTTGGTGTAGTTAACCGATACGTTAACGAGCCAACTGTGTCAGGGTCAGTCGCTAGCACTCTTGCGATTGATGTACCGATAGTTGTTCCTTCAGATATCCGTAAGACATAATTTGTTGGGTCAAAAGTAGGTGGTTTGTCGTTTGTATCTGTTACTGTAATGACCACATCAGCTTTAGATGTTCTGGATGTGGCTACATCGTCGTAAGCTTCTACAGTAAATCTGTACTGCTTATACAAGCCGTAGTCAAAACGTTTTTTCAAAAGGAGTTTGCCGTCATTAGTCACCGTGAAATATTCTTGGGCAAGTGTGTCCGTGATTTTGTATAAAACATTGAGAGTTGGTTTGTCATTATCAGTGGCTTGGAAATCAAATAACTCATTGGTCACTGGGAAATTCTCTGTCACTGTTGTCGAAAATAACGACTGAATAATAGGATTGTTATCATTCACTGGCCCAACTGTAATTTTTATTGGGAGTTGCCAGTCCGATTTTCTTTGCATTGGGCTTCCCGCATCGGTGACGTTAAGCAGTAAATTATAAACCTGGGTTCCTTCGTAATCTAAACTTGAGATGAGGGTTAGGTTTCCAGTTGTAGGATCAAGGTTAAATTTACCTTCATCGTTGCCAGACACTATAGTATATGTTAACTGTGCGTTGGCACCCAAATCAGGATCAGTGGCAACGACTTTCAATATCACGTGACCTACCGTGGCAGCTTCTGATACAGTTATGTCGAAACCTGTGTCAACAAAAGTTGGATTGTTGTCATTGACATCCTCTACCGTGACAACAACTTCAGCAACTGTTGAAAATTGGCCATCACTGGCTTTGACAAAAAATGTATGTACGTCTTTAGTTTCGCGATCTAAACTTTGTTTTAAGGTCACTAGACCAGTCGTTTGATTTATTTGAAAAAGGTGACCGGAGACTTGGCCAACAATACTGTACGTTATGACTGCACCTTTATCCTGATCTGTTGCCCATGTCTGAATGATAGGACCATTGGTTGAGTAGTCTTCTTTTACGAGCGTTTGGTAAATTGATTGGTTGAAAATGGGTGGATTGTCGTTAAGATCCAACACGTTTATTACGAATACAATAGTAGTTTCGTAAGGGCCTGGAGCATTGAACGCCAATTCTTCAAAGTTGGTGGCACGTAATGTCAAGTTATATTGCGATACTGTTTCATAATCAAGTTTCGTAGCAGTAGTCAGTGTAACGGAATCTTTTGAAGGACTGCTGATTTTCAAATCGCTAGAAGAAGCTCCTATAAATCAAGTACAAGTACTTTTTAAACACAACACTCATAAGAAACCAAGATCCAAACGACAAAAAAGGACGCATTTACGACAACGTGCGGGCGTCTTAGTTGCTAGCCTTCAAATGACACGCTAAAACAAAGCGGAAAGAATCGAAATGATGGCCAGAGTACGAGATTGGAAAGTCACTGGGGAATAGTAACAGTTAAAATAATTCTTAATGAAAGAGTTGTTGAATTTTTGTGCACATAAATTTGTTAATAACTATTATTTTCAGCCTCCTCTTAATTGGTAGTACATTCTCCTGGAGATTATATAATTCAAAGCGCCTAAGTTCACATGTTAGAGGAAGTGATAAGTACCTGAAAGAGTGACAGAAATGTTCGCCTTTTCGCCTATTGGAGAGAATTTGTAAGCTTCGAGTAAAAACTCTTCGATCATGACTCCTGCTTCTTGGTTTTCCAACACTGTAGCGACAAATAGATTGTTCTTTGGTGTGATACTTGGGTAGGGATCTAAACGAGTATGTTAAAGCACATTTTAAGTATAGAATCTCGGCTCACGCGATATAATTTGACGGTGCCGCACTGTGACGGCATTGAGCTATTTTTGGGCAAAGTGCAATGTCCTTGAATTTGCAAATACGCACCATAAACAGTAAGGGTACTGTTGTTTGTTTCGCCAGTCAGAGACAGGAAGTTGACAACACACTTATAGACACCACTTTGTGATACCTCCGTTGGTGTGAGTGTCAATGTCTTCGTAGTTTGACCAGCTACAACCTAATTAAAGAAAGAAAAAGAAATTCATGTAGCCGCTCATCGACATAGAATATGTAATTAAAATTCGTTCAATTTAAATTGTTGCCATACCTGAACATCCTTGTACCACGTGTATTCCGGCACTAGACTTCCAACAATGTTACAGTCAAGTGTTTTTGAAATTCTTGTTTGTACTCGTGCACTTAGGAGACTTTGCACATTTAATCCAAGGTTTTCGCACAAAACAGGACCGGTGTTGTCATCTTAAGAGAAATTATCAAATGAGTTACCTTATTATAAATACAAGTCCAATATTCAAGAGTTAGAGTTGAATCCACACATGTGCAAGTAAATTGGTTGTGAAGCAACCTCTCATCGCCTTAGATTATCGCTAGGCTGTTGCACCGGCAATGGTTGCATGGAGTGCTGCAGGGTTACAAAGTTCGTTGGCCTTTTTGAAAGAACCTAATACTTTGTGAAATAACTTTTTTGGAATCAAGAACAGTCTTCGCATATAGGAGTATAACGGTGTAATTATTGAGATCAATCGATTGCTAAAGCTACGTACCCACAACCACTATTGAGAGTGTACTTCCGGCCAGCACGTCGTACGCCCCATCGCTCTCTGATTGGATACTGAAGATGAGTGTCTGGAATTTTTGCAATGTCACTGTTCCTGATACGAGAAGTGTACCAACGCGGTTACCATCTATAGTCACTTTACTTTCAAGATTTGGCATTGTCAAAGTTTCAGAGCCAATCTGTGTCTTCACTTTAAACCACCTGCAATACAAAAGAGAAGAGCACTTTTATGTACAATTAAGTCGTTTTTATTTGATGTGCATTCATACTAAAAATGACATTGTGTGACTGATGCTTTGATCCACAGAACAAATATAACACCTCTTCTACAAAAAACCGTTTGGTGGACACAGAACCATGTATTCCTATAGCGTAAAGTTGTCGCTATTTTAAAGCGATTGATTTATATTCATGAGCGATAGAAATGGAAAGATTTTGTTCTATGCATGTTCGATTGAACACGTGTATTGCTAACGTTTATTCTTGCAAGCAAACAGAACTGTTTCTAGTGAAGGAATAAACCACCATGGGTCGAAAGAAGCTCAACCTAACCCATAAAAAAGAATTGGCTGAGGGGATCACGGTACGGTCACTAAATAATAATTTACATATGAATATCCTGGTTTCAAACTTGACTCTTCTTTTTTTTCGATTTTTTTATGACAACAAGTAGTATAACATTGAGTTCGTCTTTGCCGGTAAACTTGAAGAAAGGTATAGGGTGTATGGGCGGTCTAATCTATCGCTTTCTTTTTTAGATGTAGATTCGGTGGATACGAGAATTGTGTTGTAGTTATAGACGAGATTTAGTTGAAAGAAAGAAAGAGCTTTTCTTAAGAAAAAAACAGAAAGACGTGAGTTTATGGTTAAAACTAACAGTTATCTAATTCATGTGGAAACGTGCAATGAGTTAAAGTAGCACTATGACCGTTAGTGTAGATTAGATTTGTGTTGTTGTTGTTGTTGTTGTACCTACCTTGTGGTAATGACTTTGTTACGGACCATTATAGTTGCTGTGACTCGGAAGACGCCAGGCCTGAGTACCACCAAAGTTCCCGAATCTGTTAGTGAAACATTTTTGGCCAAAAATGTGCCATGGGTATTTGTTGTATCCCAAACGCCAATGGGATTTACGCCGGAAGTGAATTCTTGGTTGCTGACCTTGTATCCTGATAATCCTTCAGTGAGATTGCTTGAAGCAAGTTCGTCTATACGAAGCACTGATCTTGATGTACCTTGCACTAGCTGCATACTTTGTCCTTCAGCGAGCACTTCGAAAGTTAAAACGTCATTTCGTATCAAACTTATTGCACATGAAAGTGGAAGAGTTTCTTCGCTGGATGTCACTTGAAATGTTTGTATCTGACCCTGCAGATAAGCAACTCCATTGATCTTCACAGCTGCTCTGAAACCACTATTGACACTGTCTACTCTTGCAGAAAACGAAACGATGTAAATTCCGTCCTGTGTTATTGTAACATTGCTGTTGGTGGCATCAGAGGAGTTACTCGCAAATTCTGTAGAGGTTTCTGCCCATGATCCCACTTTTACAAAGGCACCAGATGTTAGCGGCAACCCACCTGATAAGTGGGATCTGTGACCAACTGAAAAATGAGGATGACAATTAAGATTTACTAAATTCAACTGTCCACCTAAAATATGCAAAACATTTGCTCCTTTTTTAATTTAATATCTTTGTCGTAGAAGAAAGCCTTCACAATTATGAATAGACTTTGAGTTTCCTGAATAAACGTGCTTGAGCAGGAAGAAAACAATATTTTGGCTAACCTGATTCTCGAGCTGCTCTTACGAAGTAAATCGAGTAGCCAGCATCGAATTTCGAATTTCGCAGACCACCAGCCAATGCTGTCGAGACACTCGATTTCAATTTTGTATTTTTAATAAGGTACAACAATTCAGACACCATGATGGTTTTGGTTGTGCCGAAGGTGCCCATCGAAGTCACCAATGAAGTGGTGTTGGATGTGATGGTATTCGTCACTCTTTCTTGTCTTGGTAGGCCAGTAAGAATAGTGTTAAAATCGACTGCGTATATTCCACTCTCCTGTACGCTATACTCTGCTGTAGCATGTTCGAAACCAAGATTGCTGAAATAAAAACGAACATTGAATTACAATACCGATCGTGATTTCAACATACAGGGCGAGAAATCGATTTCACTGCGAATCGTCTTTTGGTCAGTGCAGTGACAAAAATTAGAATTTGCTATTTTTAATAAAAAGTTTTGTGAATACTTACGAGATTGTAAGTCCCATTGTGTTGTCTGCCGTCAGGTGATCGATATCAAACGTGGTGCCAATAATGGTTAAAGGTGACCTGGCATCCTCAAGAATGATTCCGGGTGTTTTAATATCTGGTTGAAGCTTTATGAGTGAGAATGATGAAAGGCTGCTCAACTCATATGCTTCACCTGATCCTTTTACAGCTACCCTGACACGCCGATCAGATGTCAAGTAGATAGTTCCGGCGAAAGTTAAGTAAATGCTACTAACTCCTTGCTCACGAATTGTGGAGTAAAGTCCAGATGTTATATCAGCCCCATCCAGCTGAACATTAGCCTGATACTGACCATTCAGCACACCATTTGAGCTAATGCGAATACAACCGGAGATGAAAAAAATTCCAGGCTCCTTAATATCGAAATCACTGCTACCTAGAATGTATTCTTGCCCAACATAGAAAATACCCGGGAAAAAAGTTCCGAATGTCTCTGAACCGACTTCTGTAGACAAAATACTTTGACCCAATTGTTGCCAGTTTAGATCGGTGATGGACGTCGGTGCAGATGTTCTGGCAAGAACACCTACGTATTTCAACGGGTTTAAACTTGGATTGTTGTTTTCACTCCACTTAGCCAGTGAGAAGGAACTCTTCCCGGATATGGTGTACGTACAAATGGAGCCACCTTCAATCCTGACTGACACCTTTTCTCCAACATTCAGCTGTAACGCAGAGGAAATACTTAAAGCAAATTCGTTGTCGTTAAGTCCGTTTGTAATTGCTCTCCCATCACGGAGACCAATGTCTCTATCAGCTGTGAAAGAACCTCCATCCGTTATAACTGTGACTGTAAAAATAGATGTGGATGTACATGTGACTGCTTTAAAGAGGACGTTTACAGCAACGACATAAATACCATTGGAGTCAGATGTGTAGTGGGTTCCATCAAATTGATTGTTTGTGGAAAACGGTGACACCGACCTCGTTTGTGTGGTCTGCCATTTGTCGTATGGACTTGTTGGATTTTGTGAGGTTAATGTGTAGTCGTTTTGTATCATAGCGAAAAATCCGGGTACAGCCCATTTCGGTCCTACGTATGAAACACTAAAACTTGTTCGATCTGTTAAAGTGTATAAGTCTGCTGTAGTTGCGGAATCTGATTTCGTCTTTAGAGACACATATTGACCGGCACGCAAGTTGACAAAGCCAAAAATATTGAGCGTCACCTGTTTCTTGGATCCTCTCAGGACAGTATAAAATCCGTTATATTCGTCTTCAATGCTGTCTATGGCCATTAAGGCGTGGATTTTGTTATTAAGTGCTCCCACTACAGAATCGACCAGGGAAAATTGGATGTTTGCATGAACCGAATGCAAACCACTATGTGATGCGGTGAATCTACCATTTGTATTGTCAAAGTCCTTTCCGAATGAGTACAATCCATTCTCTTGAATTTTCCATGCGTAGTGTAGGTCTGTATACGTATTGGAAGCTATGGACACACTCTGCGACAACCTGGCACTCACGCTTGATACGATGTACCTCATATTTATCACTGATATGAACGTTTCTTTCTCTATGACGAAACTTTTTTTATCGTATGCAGCGACAAATACACTAACGTACTGCGACTGTTGGATAAAGAAGATACCAGATAATGTTATTGTGGCCGTGCTGTTTGCGATTTTGTTAAAGCGCCCTTTTACGCCACCGCTACTTTGGGCGGTTGATTCTGTTGTACTGACTGCAATCACTGCTTCGATATCTTCTGTTTCGCCAGATACATGTAAAATAGCAGTGACGTAATATAGTTCTGTTTTGCTACTTTCAAATCGTTTCTGTTGATTTAATGTAAGCCCAGAAGGTGAAAGAAATTGACCGCGCTGTTGATAGCCGGTGTTCATACTTATACCATTGATGTTAGCCTCAAGTGTTGCCAAATCGATAGCCAAAGTGTTGTACTTTATGAATAGATTATTAGCAGGAAATGCTTGGTCAGTTCCCAAAAGACTTGAAAATTCATTAAAAACGCTGTTGGATTCTCCTATGAAGCCCATTGACCAAGAACTGCTCCCCAGAATTGTGACTGGCTGATTGGCGGAACTTTTTATGAACAGCTCAATAACCATACCCTTTTCCCATTTGAAGGCTTGGAATATATTAAGAGTGGCTGTTGCATTGGTTTGGTTAATGGTGACATCAGCAGTCGTGCTCTCGATGTTGTCAAATTTGACAAGAAGTTGATAGTACCCTGCGTCAGCACGGATCATGATGTTGGCTGCCAGCATGTACACACCTCCACAAATCGTGATAAATCTTCCATCGTCCTTTTGAAACCCTACAGAAGACAAAATATGCATGAAATGGTTGTCCTTTCACTTAAATGGCTTCACTGGAAAGATTGTAGTCAAAATCCGGATTGCAAAACGTTGCATATTCGTTTTTGTTAATTTGCTTGACCATTTTATCTATAAGCATGTATTTTCTTCTCAAGATTTGGCTTCCTTGATCTGAAATGAGGTTGGGCTGCTTCTTAGCAATTGCTTTTTTAATAAAAATCTGAGCCTCTCTTGATTAGGTTTGTGCAAGCTTGTTATGTCTGCGTAAAATGGAGTGTACTTATTGTACTTTTGAAAACGAAACGAAAATGAAATTTTGAATTATAAAAAAGTTTTTGAGAGTATAATATGTCAACCATCTTGAATTGTTTTAATGTTGTGCTCATTGATTTACCTTAAAATGAAGCATCTGAGAGTCCCAGCAAACACATCATGGTCAAACGACGTTGAAACAACGTCGTATCAACGTCACTGACGCTGTTACAACGTTGTTTTAACGTCGTTTGACCATAATGTGCCTGCTGGAATGACGATCATGAAACAACTTAAAACTTCAGTTCTTCATACTTTAAAAACAGAGTCAAAGGGTCCAAAATGATATTTGGATATTTGATGGAGCTTAAAAAATGAAAGATGAAAGAAGTTTTTTAAATTTTTGAAAAAGCTCTTTTCGTTATTGAAATATCACGGTTTTTGTGTTTCTCAAGATGTCATAAGAAAGTCACAAAAAATGCTGACTAAGTCTTTTCCTTATTTATCAGCAGAAAATGGTGTAAATTTTCTAAAGCCTTGCAAGTTCAAAGATATTTTCTAGAGCAATTGATGAATTGAAAATAAAATCCATAGTGGGTCGCATAAACTTACAGCAGAACATACAAATTTTTGTTGACTTGCTTATTACATCACAATTTAGCCTGATTCCATAAAAATAAGGCTAACTTTCATGCATAAAAACATCATGGTGACATCTCGAGAACGAAAAAAGTATTTTCCAAAATTTAAAAAACTTCTTCCATCGATTTTCAAGCTCCACCAAATATCATTTTTGATCCAGGAAACCCTTTAACCCTATTCCACATGGGCTTTTTGATGGACGTTTAACACATGACCTTAAAATTTGAACAAAACGTGCTCTTGAAATTTGGCATGAATGTAGCCACACTACTGTAGTTTCCAAAAACAGAGTCATCGAGTTGAAAAACGTCATTATTTTGGCTGACGTCAGCATTTTTTTCAAAAAACCCACAAAAATGGTCAAAATTTGCCCAGCTGTATAAAATACAGATATAAAAGTCCATTAGTAATTACCCATTCATTAGAAGGCTAAATAGTAGCCAGGATTCCTAGCCCTCTTCAAATTCTATCATAGCGACAAGAGGGCTAGGAATCCTGGCTAGCTAAATAGTGGCACTTTTGAATTCATAGTAACTTGTTGGCAAAATAGCTAAAAATTATGCTGAAATCAGCACTTATTTCAAGACATCAACATCCTATTTATGACGTTTTACGTCAAATTGATGACGTAATTTGACGTATTTTTGACCTCATATGACGTCATGTGGCATCATTTGACGTCATAGGCAACTTACTATTCCCTCACCCATGTTTACATAGTTTCATTGATCTCGTTTAGTTTAGTAATGGTACCAAATATATTATCTACAAAAACACATTTTTCCCAAAAATTTCTTTTGTGTCAACCAAGTCTCACAAAATAGCCATATCTTTTTCTAACTAGCCATAGAAATCCAACCAAATTTGGTGGAAACATGTAAAACTAAATCTTAATCATATAGGGTTAAATAATAATAATAGAGATATGAAGAAGCTATATTGAGCGTAACATCTTCTCAAAAAGTTTCACAAATTAACCCCCTGAAAAACACTCGCTGGTGTACATAACCAAAGTAAGAGTTTAGGAGGTCGCTTACCCGATAAACTGGTGTAAAGTTTAGCTCTTCCTTCTGTGATCCAAGGCTTAATAACAGCATCACTGGCCACACTTACATCAGTGTTGACTTGTGCAAGATACGCAGGCACGGATCCGTGCTGTCCAATAAAGTGAAAAGTGAACGTACTATCAGAAGAAATGCTGAAGCTATTGTCAATTGATGACTTAATGCCCATAGATAAGACATCACCAGCATAAAGCTTGACGAATCCAGCAACAGCTAATTGCTGGCGATCCCCAGGAAGATTTTCCACTGAACTGCGTAAACCTATTTTGTCAGATGGTGTGTATGCGTTCACAAGTAGGGCGGCAGTGAATTGGCCTTGGTCAGCATTAAAAATTGGGATGTTCGCTGCAATGAAATAAATTCCTGTAATTGGTATGGACACATCTCTGCTGTTAGCGAGTAAATCAGCGTCGATATTGTAGGGTCCATTGATGCCACCTGTTGGCACTTTCCAACCACTTATTCTTGTCCAGTCGACTGCTGTGACGTCTATCTGGCTATCAAGCTTCACATTGAAACCTATCTCGGGATAACCTGCAAAAAAAAGATTAAGATTTCAAAATTATGTTTTGCTTGCACATCGCAGACACCAGTGGAAATTTGACACAGTTTGTACTTCAATAAAATTGTTTCCATATTGAAAACAATGAGGTATAGGATGTCAATTTTAATAATTTATGTTCAATTGACACTTTCGAAGTTTCATTTCGTTTGAAAAAAATACTAAGGACTAAATTTGTGATTAAATTTCGTGGATTTAGGGGTGAACCGCGAAATTAATTCCTTGCGAAAAATTTGCACGAAAGCATTTTAATTAAAGGCTGATCTGCGAATAAAACTTATTTCCACAAGAAGTATTTCATGCTGTATCTAAGTAGGGCTTCCTAATGCAACTGGTGAAAATAAAAAAAAACATGAATGTTAAAATAATGTGATTTAAGGTAGCACTGACCGTTAGAAAAATCATTTTTTCAGAAATTGAACGGCTGCCAAAATGATTAATAAACTGAGTTGAGAAACATTTACCCCATGAAATTGTTTAAAAACGCTTGAAACTCACGAAAAACGACATTTTAACAACTGACTTATAATATTTTTGTTTCTCTTGTCGCACATCCTTCAACTCACGTTATGCACACGTGCAACA
>JAYJMG010110818.1:0-16015 GCA_036873935.1 Stomotoca atra
AGTTCGGAGGTTGCTTCAAAATTGCGGCGCGAGGAGTGGAATCTCTTGATACTATGCTCTGCGTTTCTCTCATCGAAAGCCCAGCCACCAAAATGCGTTTACCGTTTAGTTACTGTGTTCAAGCCGCTCGGCTTCTTGTTAGTATTAAGAATACAAAATATAAGTGTCATAGAAAAAATAACATATAAAGCTGGTTCAATGCATTTAATCAAAGACTCGACGATATTAAGGCGACTCAATCAACTTTATAAGGGGATGATTAGGAGCCATATGATTTTTTCTCTGAAAACCTTCCAAAAACGTAGCTCTGTCAGGATATGAATTTACTTTTTGTAAAAATGACATCATTTTCCCATTATTAGCCATAAATTGCATTAATCAGGGGTGATGCTTCAAATTGGTCCTCCTTCTTACCCCCCTTGACACAACTTTATAAAATTGCTGTAATGTTTCGACAATAATTATTTGAGTTGGCATCTGCGGTGGTTTGAGACAATTTTGCCAAAAAAATGCTACTGAAATCAGTAAAATATGTAAAATTAAGCAATATCATTTTGCAACTACTATGATATGCACTTGTGTACAACTTTTCCTTATAAAGTTTTCAACAATCTGAAACAAATACGACGATTCTTTTATCAAACTGACACCAAAGAAGCAAAACACAGAACAGGAATTAAAATGTTGTAAACACGAAACAGTGACTAAATCAACGGGAACAAGAAGCCATGCTGGCTTGGACACTCACAAAATTAGAAAAAAATCAATAGTAAAGAGTATAAGATTTTTAAGAATTAAATTTGATGAATAATAAACGTGACAGTAAAATAATATATATAGGTAAATGTTTAAGATATAATATAACTAAGTAAGAACTATAAATTTTCTCAACATTTCATCTACATAGCAAACGTACGACAGCATTCAAAGGTAAAATTAGCTAGCAAGCCCGTTCCCAGGTCCTCTTCTTCTTTCTGATAAACTGATATCAGACATAAGTTTATCAAAAAGGAGAAGAGACCCTGGGAACGAGGTCGAACTAGCTAGTTGTTATTGAATTCTCAATTGCACATCTAAGTTGTAAAAAGGAACCAAAACTCAAATATTCAAAAATTTGGATTCTTGGACTTCAAAATTTTATATGCAATAATTTTTACACTTAATAAAAAATAAAAGTATAAAAATAAGAGCTAAGTATAAGAATTTAGCACATTGCACCTTAAACATTTCTTCAACACTCTATGTGAAAGAATTTCATTAGCAATTAGGACAAAACAAAGAAGTGCAATTAACGACCCGTTGAAATTGAGACATTCAGTATGATGAACATGCTTTCAGAGATAATTATGTAAAACATGTTTTTCTGCAAAATTTATGCAAAATATTAACCAATTAAGGAGCTACTGTCTCAAAACTGACCATGGTAATAAAAAAATAATTATATCCACATGATCAGCAAACATTAGCCAACAATGACATGTCAGAGTTTTCATTGTAATTATGCAGTTTTAAATTCTAATCATGGTCACATCTTTCAAAATAATTGGTGCAAAAATCCGAATAAAGGCAATTTCTTTAATTTCAAGACTGACCACTTCATTAAGCTTACGTACAAGCCTGTTCAGTGCCACATGATGCATCATCTTAACTTGACGCAGTCCTTGCAGCATCTTGTCATTAGCTACGAGTTGCTTCTTGACATTTCAATCTTTAAGTAAACCGTTCTTTTCCATTGTGAAATTCGTCTGTTTAAGGAAATTCAATGTCAATTCACAATAATCAACAAAACATGTGAGAAATAAAAATATGAATAAAAATTATTAAAAAATGAATAAAAATTATTTTTTGCATATATTGTGGCAAACAACGCACGCGTTTTAAACACACAAATGAGCTTCAAGAGAAAGAGTTCCCAAAATATTAATGTGCTGCATAAATACCAACCTGAAAAAATTCCAACTTGTTTTATGTTTTTTTCCCCCAGAAAGACATATTTTATGTTAGTTTCTACCTTAATTCATAGTTTCAACGAAAAAACATTTTCACTGTCAAAAGGTATCCCAATTCACGATGCATAAGTTGTATAAGAACATAAATCCAATCTGTTCAATTTCAAATCTTGCTGCTTCAATGTTTCGTTGGATTCCTTCAATTTCAAATCTTGTAGCTTCAAAGTTTCATTGGATTCGTTCAATTTCAAATCTTGCTGCTTCAAAGTTTCGTTGCATTCCTTCAACTTCAAATCTTGTAGCTTCAAAGATTTCTCTGATTCCTTCAATTTCAAATCTTGCAGCTTCAAAGTTTCGTTGAATTCCTTCAATTTCAAATCTTGCAGCTTTAAAGTTTCTTTGCATTGAGCTAGTTCTTCGTCTTTCCCCTCTAATTTCTTTTTGCACAAAGTTAGACGATGTGACAATGATTCCACCAGTTCAGATACTACAGTATCACTTGCAATAGTTGACTGAAAAGAAAGGAAATAATTGATTCAATTTCTCTTCACAGTGAGTGTGATAAGTATTTGACTGACTGAACTGACTTGAAGACCTCTTCACAAACAAAGTGACACTAAAGTACTGAAACATGTCACCAATGGTTTTATGGAATGCTGCATCAATGTTTATATAATGCAGGTATTAAGATGGTAATCTAGCTGCTGCCTTCTAAAGACTGATTTCTCCATTTCATCAGTTTTACAATAAAAAGTAAGTATTGAAAACCATCTCTATTGTCATCATATCACAGAGGTTGAGAAGTATGTTCCAATAAAAATGGGTAACATTGCGGCAAGAAGTGAAAATAAGCCATACAATGCACCAGTTTGTTTTTTGTCTCAAGTCCCATTGGCAATAAATGGAAAGCGAATAGATTAGTTAGATTAAGCTGACATTAAAAACCAAGAAGTAGATTGCTTTGTCAAGCCTGTAATAAACAAGACATCATCAATAAGAGGGTGAAATCACTGCTTTATTTTTAAGAGAATGGATACTTCTGCACCGGGATAAACTGCTCCTGTATATCTATATACTAATTGACACTAAAGATAATAATTTTTGCTGTTTATGCACTGATTCCTTATTGTCTTCGGTGGTGATGCTAAAGCATCAAAAACTTGTTTTGCTAGCACATATTTTGATTGTTTCAAAAAATGTTTTGGGTTAAGTTCAGGTTTTATCACAAACCTGGACTGCTTTCCAAAACCATGGTAGGATTGATTTGCATCGAGTGCAGAAATATGGGTTCGAATCCCATGCAGTTTCACTTTATACTTCTCTCATGAGTCATTAGTATGACATGACACACCAATTTTTGGTGCATGGGAACACTAGATAATTCTTTTCAAGACAAAAATAATATTGGTCGCCCGTGGCCAAATTCACTGATTCAGAAATAATCCCTGGTTGAAGCAATCATCAATGACTGAGAAACAGCACTAAAACCCATACTAAAGTCCTAGCCGATTTTCCAGACGACAAAAGTAAACTTACATATGCAATCATTGTCCTTATATCGACTTTTTTAACACCTCTTTCTGCTCAAAAACACCCTCTGATTCGACCAAAACACCATCCAACGAGAGTAAAACCCTCCCAATCTGCAAAAAAAGCATATGTCACTTTTGTTTTGTCGAGATTTTCGACCAAAAGTACACTTTTTGTTTTTGTTTTTTTGCACTTTGATTCAGAAAAAGATTAATTGGTTTTGTTTTTGTGTTTTTGGTATAAAACCCTTTGTTTTTTGTTGAAATTTAGGACATTGTTGGTTTCTGTGTAGTTACCGTTAGCATTGGAAAATCAGCTGTCCCAGCTCAACCAATTAGTAATCTCTCTATGATACATGTGTATCGAATTTGGGTTGATTATTTAATTTTTGTCCGTCTGGTAATCATTTACTTTTTTACTGCCTGATTATCTGAGATTTCTTACACTCTAAATCATCTTTTTTTATTCCCATGCTTTTGTTATAATGCTCCATCCAGTTATTGTATGGAGACTTGTGATTGTTGATTTTGTATAGCAGGTCGTAAAAGTATTTTTCCATGCTTATTTTTGCCTCTGCCTCTTTTGGAACGTATTTTCTTTTATATCGACTCTGCTTTGATCTTTAATCCATGCTGGTCTTGGGTAATGGTAATGGTAACCAGACTTCTGAGGGAATTTCCATTAATTCCTCATAAACAAACTCACGGTGATCAACTCCAATAGAATATAAATCCCTATTGTCAGGATTATAGAAAACTCTCTCTATACGATACGTTACTTTTGACCATATAAAGTTCGTTTCTCTTCGAGTATCAGAATTATTACCCTCTCCCGGTTGTAGGAGGTATCTGTATAATCCATTCTGATTATGTTTTTTTTCATCTTTGTATTCAAAAAATAATTTTATTTTATCCTTATTAATCACCTCTATTGGTTTCATTTTGATGACAGCCGTTTCGGTGTTATTCAAGCCATCAATAATTTTTTAAGGTATTTCACCCATCTCCTTGATATTACATCATCTTTTGATTCCTTGGCATCTTGTATTTTAAATAGACAAGAAGCTAAAGTTTTATTCAGTCTCTCGGCAAAAGACGTGTGATTATGGTTATATTTTGTTGTTTGTGCTGAAATCTTTATGTTACTTTCTCTCAACCATTTTGCGACAACTCCTTTAAATTCTGAACCATTATCGCATACGAAAGTCTCTGGCATTGATATCAGCTTGTAAATGTCTTTCAACATGTCTAATACTTTCAGAGCTTTCTTACTTTTCAATGGTTAAGCTACTTTAAATCTAGAAGCTACGTCGATTCCAGTTAAGACATATTTGTAAATGTTTCCGTAGCATACGAGCAATGTGGCATGTACAATAAATCAAATTATGGCTGTCGGTTAGGTTTTGTTATGTCAAAGAAAGCCTTCACGAAACGTTTTGGGGCAGAGTAGTGGACTTGCCATAGAGCTTGTTTTTCTAACCATTGCTTAGATTCGTGTCGTTTAAACCCTGATATCACTAATTTATCGATTGCAATCTTTCCTTTCCGTAGATTGGTTGGTTGATAATACACTTTGTTCATATAAGATGCCGAAAAAAGTGAATAAACACTTCGAGGGAATTGCTAGTGTAAATAGAGATTTAGATAAATTTAATGATGAAATGACCGCCAGAAAAAGTCCTGAACTACCTCGTTATGAGATATATCTTTGTCGTTTTTGGTGTGTTGCGTGGAACACCCACCATAGAGGAATGTTAGCTGACAATCAAAATAATCTTTTGCATTAACATAAAATCTAAATTTATAGTCGTAGTTTATTTCTCTGTTTGCATTCATATATATGGACGCGCCCTCGTTACAGGAACGTCTTTTTAGATCTAAAATGCTAGAACTCATGAGAGTTAAACACGACATACGAGACCGAAAGAGTAATATAAAAGACAGGGAAGAATTGTTAAAGATTGAATTGGATATTGACATCAAGTTTTTCAACGCAATGTATTATTTTTACACATTTCATGACGAGGGTCAAGGGTTCGGAATCCTTAATATATGACTTAGGATCCAACAAAAAGAACCATAGAACCATGCAATTTTAAGGGTGAGAGTCAGCGTGAGTTGAATCTTAGGCTTGGACTTGAGGAAGTTGAGTCAGACGATGAAAAGTTGATCAAGTGGATTTACTGTAACCATTTCAGAATTCCTCTAGATGTTTAACTTGTTTTTTTCTCAGGGTATCTTGAATCAGAATTTGGGGTATGCTATATCTTTTACCAAATACTCTACTTATTATACTCTATACTATACTTATTAATAATAATAGCAAAAACATATAAAATAAATACGCATGCAGAATAAGATTTCACATTTCGCATTTTACATTTCGTATTTTTAGAAATTCGTATTTCGTATCTTACTTGAGCATTTCGCATTTCGTATTTCATCTTGAAAAAGACGAATATATTGCGTATTTTTTTAGCAGATTTCTTTTGTTTTCAAAAATACGAAAAAAATCCATAAGGTCTGTTTTCTGAGATCCGTTCACAGATGTCTATTATCCAAGTACCAAGACGATGAATAGCATAATGTCTCACAGAAAAACGCCGTTCAAAGACAGACCAAAGAGGGTACCACTACTGCTCTTGGGATAACCATCATTGTGTAGCGATCAAGAGTTACGAGAGGCTGTTAAAGCTGCAATTAGCAACGCACACTGGTAGAGGCAAGTTCTTCTGCAAGAAAGGCAAATATCCGTTCTTTTCGAAAGACAAGCTGCAGAGACACATACTTTTGTTTGGAACACAGGGAGACCTGCATAAAGCTAGAACCAAAGGCTTCTATGGTTAGATTCAAAAGCTACAATAGAATGTATAAGGTTCCAGTTATGGTGTATGCAGATTTAGAGGCTGTCAATGTGGGAAACAAACAGAGTGCTATATACTTCTATCCAAAGGTTTCCTCGACTATGTTTGATCATAAGGGATATGATTACATGTACAAAGGTAATGATGCGGTCAGTGTGTTCACAGAGTACATCGGATGGTTGACTCAAAACATAAAATGGGATGTGGATGCCGAGATGATAAACTTTGACGAGGAGACTTTTAAAAAACAGGGCGAATGACACATATGCAACAAGACGTTTGCATTTACAGATTCGTTTTATAAAGATTGTGCTTGAAAAGGGAGAGGATACCGCAATGAAGATAAAGAAAGGATGGACGAAAGTGAGGGATCATGATCATGTAACCGGTGAATATATTGGTGCTGCTCACTCAAAATGCAACCTGGCCAGAAGCAGTCTAAAAACCTCATAAAAACCTCATAAAAACCTCATACCATGAATGGTTTAAATCACTTGAGCAATTTAGTTATCCAGGTCTGTCACACAAGGAATGCTTCTACTCGAGACTGAGGAAAAGTGGGATTTCCGATGAGGAGTATGCTGGAGCATGGAAGTTATATAACGAAAATGGGTTTAACTGTTTTGGCGACTATCACGATAATTACCTGAGGCAGGACGTAGACATACTTCAAGAAGCATTCGAAAAATGGTATATAATAAACGCAAAGTCAGGGTGAATGATATGGTTTACGATAAAGAACACTGGACATACCAATGTCAACGATAAGGGATAGAACAAACAACGATGAAGATGGAGGAATCAATATTATTATATCACATCAAGGGTGAGGTTTTATATCATATATATTGAACCTAAAGGAGCTATCTTTCCGATATTTGAAGAGGGGGATGCGTCAGGTGACTACACAAACAAGGATGTAACAAATGAGATGGAGATGAGGACAACTCTCAGCGGACCAGACTTTGATCAGCTGTCTAATGAGATCAGGGGGAACAATCCAAATGCAAAGATTAAATACATAAATAACTTTAAGGAAGTTAATGAGAAGACAAAGAAAAAGAATTATGAGATTGTAGCCAGAAACAAGGGTATTTGCTTATAGCAAAGATCAGGGGGGATGGAGGATTAACTAGATGATGTGAACAGAATGGAACGTCTATAAGATAATAATTTCTCATTTAAAAGAGGTAAGATGTTATTTAATGATGGTAATAAACTAATACCACTTACGAGACCAGGCGGAATGATAAAAGAATCGAAAACATTAATCAGAGAATTTGGCAAAGAAAGGTTAAAAAGAATGGGATTTAGGATGCAACCGATGATTCTGTTGGATGAGAATTGGTAAGAATTAACAAGAACAGAGGATCCAGTACAATCGACATCGTTTATCAACGAAATAACCAGGGATGTAAAAGTTACCTGTTAACTTACCAAAGAGAGAGATAATGGGACTTAGGACTCTACAAACAAGAAAGGGTACGTACAACCTAGCGATAGTCGAGAAGGACAATCTAAAGCAAATGATAAGAAGTTGGAGGAAGTTGCTCAAGTCAGACGCAGAGTACGAAGCAAAACTAGAGAAGTACATAAAGGGTTTAGAGGATCAACTAGTAGCTAGGGAAGAATCAGTAAAAGCGTCGGAAGACTTACTGAATGAAACAGCACACAACAGCGTTCGCTCAAGGAGAGGGTTAAAACTCTATTCAAAGAACAGGGAATTACGATTGTATCGTTACTGACAGCTGTTAGTATGGTTATAGGATTTTTGGTTCAATCACTGACTGGAGGAAGTGCGGGGTTTTCAACTGGAGGGGGTGGACTATCAACACCAAAGAAGATAATGGAGAAGATAGAATCATTGTGCTTAAGAAGCTCGCAATCAAGTTAGGAGACGCTTTACCAGGTATTATTGGATCGGTTCTTTCATGGGTTCTTAAGACCGCGGGACAGTAGGCTTCGTGGCTAATCATGTTTGGATTTTGATTGTATCAATTGTGACAGCAGCAGTGTACTCCCTATTCCCACGCCCAAGATCGCAAGGTACTTCACGTTTGGATTTGTAACAGGAGCCTCAGGATAAGCAGGTTCAGCACCAAAAGACCCAAGCTCTTGCATCTCACCATAATAATTTCTATAGGCATTCATGGCAGAGTCTAACTCAGTGAACCTATCAGTAGCAACCTTTGCATCTAACAATTGTTGGTTTATCATATCAAGTCTCTCTTGCCTTGACTTCATCCAAGAGTTACGTTCTCGAGTTATCCGTTCCATTTCCAGATTGTGTCATCTCATGTCACTCTCGTGCAATTTGGAGAATGCAAAATTGGTACCACTGAATGCCTGGGCATTTACCAACGCACCACCAACTAACATTGCGAGACCCCCCAATATATATGATGGAAGCAAAGAGGGAAGAATTGATATCAGGACTTTTGAAGGATCAACTGGGCAAGGAAATATCAGTTGAAGAAATAATAAAAACGAACAATGAAGATATCGCTAAACTGTAGTTAAACTGTACGATATCTACACAAATAGGGTTACAAAGGATATGGTTGACTCCCTGGGAGACTCACTGAAAAGAGCATATTCACATGGAGCTATTCTAAGAATAAAAGGAACAACAGAGGACCTGAATAAAGATCCGTTTCTCAACAAGGCATGCAAACAATATACGATGTCACCGTTCACAAGATTTGGACATTACCTAGCACCATTTTCAGCAGCAACAATCACAGGGAGTGGTGTCATCTAACGAGATCCGATCACATATTTTGCGATCCTGGCGGCAGCCAGTGTTTGGGGCTATTAAGGGCTAACTAGGGCTAATAACAATAATTTTAGGGCTAAACCTAACCCTAACCCTAACCTTCAGCGACATAAACTCGCGACTTTCGCCATCCACAACCCTGACAAGATAAAAACAAAGCACCCGTAGCGCGGGCCTTCTCAATATATCATTTCGCTAAAATAATGCTTGTAGGTAATTATAGGCAATTCGCCCCCCTCCTCCATAACTTTCAAACTACTACCCCTGACAAATTGAAAATTGGTACAATTATACTACATCATCAAGTAAATAAAAATATGAAAAAAATGCAGTTTTTATGTGACGTTACAATTAACTTTGAAAATTCCGAAAAACTGCCTTTTTTGTCAAAAAATCTTGGCAGTCTATTGCGCACCTAAAAAAAGTCATTAGAACAAAACTACCAGGAATCGGTCCTCCCTAGCAGGAATAGGGTTAAACAATGTACCCGAAGATTTACAAGACGAGCCAGACCAACCTGATTAGTTCGGGCGGAAAATCGCTATCTTTTCGCACAAATGACGAAGGATTCTTCCATTCGCAAGATATTGCAGCCATAGTCGGGGTTACAGAGGAAGAAACAAGATGGATAAACCTAGACGAGGTTAAAAAAATGGTGATGAATGGTACTAACAATGTCTGTCTATTCCTATACAACATGAGAGTTGAAGACAAAGTCGAATTTTTTAAAATAAAGGGAAAATGGATAGCAATGTTCACACACAGATCAAGGATAAAGGCAGAGGCAATAGAAAAGAAATACGTTCCAAAAGAGGCAGAGGCAAAAATAAGCATGGAAAAATACTTTTACGACCTGCTATACAAAATCAAGCATCAAAAACTCCATACAAAAATTGGATGAGGCATTATAACAAAAGCATGGGGATAAAGAAAGATGATTAGAGTGTAAGAAATCTCAGATAATCAGGCAGAAAAAAAGTAAATAATTACCACAGAACAAAAGTAAATAATCAAGTCAAATTCGATACATATATATCAGCGAGATTACTAATTGGTTGAGCTGGGACAGCCGATTTTCCAACCGTAACGGTAACTACACAGAAACCAACAATGTCCCAAATTTCAATAAAAAACACAAAAACGAAACCAATTATCTATTTCTGAATCAAAATGCAAAAAAGAAAAAGAAAAAGTGTCATTTTGGTTGAAAATCGCGACAAAACAAAAGTGGCATTTGACTTTTTTCAGAAACTTTTTTTGCAGATTGGGAGGTTTTACTCTCGTCGGTGTTTTGGTCGAATCAGAGGGTGCTTATTGAGCAGAATGGGGTGTTAAAAAAGTCGATATAGGGACAATGATATATAAATTGGTCACATTGTGGCAAGAATTGCCAAAATAAGCTATACAATGTACTAGTTTGTTTTTTGACTGTCTTAAGTCCCACTGGTATAGCAGAATTTCCAATCCCAATAAATGGAAAGCAAATAAATCAGTTAGAATTAGCTGAGGTTAAAAACAAATTAGTAGATTACTTTGTTCAGAAGAGTATACACTCTGGCCTATTTTAACAAGATATCATCCATATGAGGGTAAGATCACTGCTTTATTTTTAAGTGAATGAAAACTTCTGCAGCGAGGATAAACTGCTACTGTACATCACTGGCATACAAGCCTGTCACTGGCAGTTTAGTGAGGTAGTAGACACCTCAAAATGGTACAGTATTAAGTCAGTAACCACTGTGTTAAAACCATCAACAAATGAAGATAGAAAATGATTGACAAACTAATAGATCCATTGCTGCAATGCATAAGTATGATGACCAATAAAACTCCTTTACACTAACAGGAAAAACTTAGGGATAGGGTGCTTAATAGGTAAGTGTGTTCCATGAACAAAGCCAAACACTTGAGTCAATCCAAATTTTAAGAGCAAATGCATATAAAATTCACACAAATAAACACAAAGTTGAATCATGGATGTCTTCAGATTTCTTTGAGGTTTGTATATGTTCTTTCCTATGATAAAATATAATCATAGCCAAAATTTGAGCTGTCAAAGTCAAACGGGTTCCAAGATATTGTGATTTGAAGTTTAGACAAAATACAGTCCTTGTATTTTGCAGAACAGATTTAAAACTGCTACATGTTCTCTGTTTTTCATCCAAACTAAAAGAAACTGGTCATGGATGAAGACAACAAAGAATTCTTTCAGATAAACATAATTTGTGGTATAACGGAAATTCATAATGGCAGATTTAGGCCAAAATCGGCCGTTTTTCAAACGTAAAATTACGTCAAGTCTGGTCCTGATTTTGTCCGCGCGCAACATCCCCCATCCGAATTTCTCGGAGAAGCTAAAAGAACAATCTATCATCTACAAGATATCTAAAAAATTGTTGTTGGCTTTTAATATGTGATTACAATTGGGTACCATTTCGCAGCTTTTGCATAGCAATGGCCATAGCAACAGCCTTATTTTCCTCAGATAAATCCTTCCATCTGTCACAATTTCCATTGTTTTGGATTGGAATTCAAAATTGTGGCAGCTATGAAACTTCCATACCCATATTAGAATTGTAAATATGGTTTTATGGCACAATTTCGATTTATACATAGTTCATGCATAACAATTATCTGTGTCTTTTCAAGAAAAATGCTGATGTCAGCAATTAATTGTTAAAAATGTTAGAAATGATAACAAACATTATCAAACTTATATGATTTGAGTTGTAAATCATATCAGAAGAGGAGAGGGAGACAAAATTAAAGACTTCACCTTGGCTTGGCATGTATTCGTATGCTCTTCCATGCATTTTCGTTCCACCATTACAGTGCAGCCATCATTGATGCATTCTATCTTTTCATAGGGGCAAACTTCCTTTACATGGGACTAAAAGATACAATTGCAAAGATACAAAGAAAAGATTTATAGTTGTATGCATAGTCACAAGAACTATGTGTGACTATGTTGTATGAAAGCAGTAGATGGGGTTTATCTCTTCAAACATAAAGCATGCAAGTATTAATTTTAACATAACAGTCATTCTGGTACACTGAGACACTGAAATTGAGCTTGCTATTTCTTTTGATCAGGTTACTTTTATGCTGCACAAATAAAACAAACCATTGGCCTAAGAACCTTTTTTTCAAGAGTAACTCTTTTTGACTCTTTGTATCTATACGAGATAGTTATTGCTGACATAAATAAACATTGAATCAGTATGATCAGCAATGAAAAAGTGTAAGCTGCCTACTTTTCAGAATCAAGTGAAAAGGATCACTGTGACCATTGAAAAGAAACTTGTTCAGCTGAAAGAAGAACACTCTTTTCTATCCCACTTCCAGATCACAGCACAAAAACGTCCAAAGGTATATCTAGAGAATTGAATTGGTAACTATGAGTTCTCTGTTGTTCCGAAGTCTATGTTTTCTGATGAAGGCCAACCATTACCTTCGACAGATAAAGCCAAAGTTCTTCAAAAAAACTTTATATGGTTGGAAAGAGTATCGCCATGACGATTTTGAAAATATGGATAAAGACAAAGACAGCTCCAAGCAAAGATGGAATGACACTGGTCAACAGAGTACACAAAGATCCTGAAATGAAGACATAACAGAATAATGCCATAACATTCATTTACATTACTGTTTGTCCGACATTTTTCTTTACTACCACGACTGACATATCGCTGCGTTTAGCCGAATTTTGGACACGCTCCCTTAGTAATACTTCATTTTTTTGTTTACTTGATTATATACTATATAATCTCACACATATCGAACGTCGTAGCTGCCTTAAAGTGACCCTTGCACATGCGTTAAGGTCCTTTTATTGCTTTATTAGGTGCTTCTAACATTATGGGTGGTCCTAAAGTCATTATACAAGGTTGTTATGTCGTTATACGCGGTGTTTCTACTGTTATACGTGGTCGTTATGTCATTACGTGCGGTTCTTACATCAGTATACGCGGTACTTTCGTCATTACACACAGCACTTTTGTCATTATACGAGGTCGATACTTCATTATGCGCATCTTTTTCATTTGTTGATCCAACCTTATACGATGTGTCAGCTTTATACGGTCATTCATCATTATACGAGGGAGGAGTGCACAATGCAGTACAAGAGTACATTTGCAAATTGAGGGTATAAATTTTAATTTTAGTGAGTGAAAAAATTGCATTTTGCGGGTGTTTATTTTCGTGAATTTAGGAATTTTTGGATATTTCACAAAATGTAAAGTTAATTTCGAAATTAAAAAAGCTTATCTTCACTAAATTCATCAACTCAAAAATCAGGAAAATACATAATGTAACGATATTAGGGAAAAGGATAACAAGCTTTAAATCGATTTTTTGAATTTAATAATCGATTGCAAATTAATTAAAATCGATTCGACGAATCGATGAATTGATTCAGTAAATCGATGAATCGATTTAGCAAATTGATAATTAAATTCAAAAAATCGATTTGCAGATTTAAAAATCGATTGTTACATCTTTTAATACGCATTAAAATTGATTCTTTCCATTTTATAATCTGATTAAAGATTAAATATCTCTTGCTTCATAACTTTTAATCTTTTTAAAAAACATAACGCGAGTTTGTTATTGTCTACGAGCAAAAAATAAAAGTAACTGATTGGACAATTACTTCGCTTTCGAATAATTTAGCTATTGTTCTTTCCGATGTTTTGATTCAAATGAGTGAACAAATGAAAATAGAAGAAATTGATTGGATAAGTTCTTTGTTTACATCCTACCACTGGACTATGGTAAAGGTCATTGAGCAACAGCTGCCAAAAGAAAGTAAAAATCACGCTGCAAATAAATACAATTGAATGAATGAAGAAAACTGCGAGTAGACTTCTAATAAACAAATTGTTCATGTGAAACAGCATGAGAACAATTTATAAAGAGCCACCAGTTTGTTATTTTTTATGCCTAACGTTGATGAAAACAATAAAAGGTTTTCATTTAAAGTTTGTATTTTAAGTTAGGCCACTTATCATTTTCAAGAGAAGAGAAGAGAATAAAGATGAGCAACTACTTTAATTAACCTCACTTAACAATGATCCTGAAGACAACTAAAGTTTTATTCAATTTCTTTTACGCAAGTGTGCCCATCTCATTCGAAGTCAGGTGCTAGTGGAAGTTTGAAACTTGTGAGTACTAAGGAAATAGAATGTTTTTGTTACAAAAGCTTCTTTGCATAAATCGAATTTTTTTGTAACAAAAAGCTGAGTGTTGGAAACAAAAAACAAGTTTTCGTTTTATTGGTTTTATTATACATAATCATAGAACCTAAACACGGTAAAACAAACTCTCACGTATGGAATTACTCTCCGCATTTAATATTATCCTACTGCTGACATTTGAAGGCACTTTTTATTCCTTCTTTTTTTTTAACGCATGCTACACACAACGCTCTCATCATCTGATTATTTTTTCTTCTTTGGATGCAATGTCTGATTTCTTTGTGTTTGCACAATCTCGTTTGGAGGTTGCAATCACACATTTCCATTCAATACTCACGATAAAAAGGGAGTGGGAACGAATTCTTTGTACGCTTCGAAAAACATTCGAATGTGCTGCCATGATGAAACTTACAATTTTTAAAAAATCCGGAATATTTCGTTCTGCAAGAAGGAACAAAACGAGAGTAATGATTAATTGATCAGCTTGAGGGTCTGTGAGCGGGGAAAAGTTTTTGAATTTGAAACTATTTGACCTGAGTAGCTACGTTACTTACATTAGATCTATAGATATTTTTGCTCATTTACATTATTAATATAACTGATCTGTACCATGTTAATAGGAATATGTTGCTCCAAATACATAGAGAACATTTTTCTATTCCCTAAATTTTCCGGAAAAGTTACGACTCAAAAAAAAATATCTGGATATATCCGGAAAAGTTTCATCATTGGCTGCGATGGAACAATCGAAAATTCGTGAAAAAATGATGATCGATTAAAACTTAGTTAGCATCATTTTGTATCGTCCTTTCATTTTTCCCTTCAGAAAAAGTTGCTTTGAATATTCGTGTGAGTTGGAACATGCGTGTGACAAATGAATCTCGTGCAAAAGACGCAAAGAAAGTGGGAACACAGCTTTTTAAATGCTTTGAAAATGCGTTGTCTAAATGTTTTCGTTTTTATTTTATTTTTTCATAACCAGCAGGTAAGCACTGGTCTTTCGCATATTATACAGACAATGTGTCTCTACAGGTGTTAATTAATACTTTCTTGTTTTTTTGTTTACAAATTTTTAAGCAATGTTGATTGATAAACTTCAATCAAAAAACTTGTGCAATCATTCCATCACCAGTTTCCAGTTTTTTCATAACACTCTCGTGTATACAAACAGCAAAATTTGGTTAATTGAAATTACTAAGCACCAAGCAACGAATCTCTTCTTGTATGTTTGCTTCGCCAGCCATTTTGAGCTTTCGAGCGAAAATAAACATGTGGTTACCAAAATACCGACAGCCGAATTCGAACCTAGACAATGGGAAAATGATGCGCGCGCAGCAATGGCTTCGCGAAATTGAAAGTAAGATGTAAAAAAAATCTTCGCTGAAAGATGAAGCAGTGGAACCTATGACAAGTAAATTATCAAATTGATTTTAGCGTAAGTTTTTGGATGCAGCAATCACAAAATCGATTTTTATATTCATTATAAAATCTTAAGAGACCGTCGCCAAAATTCATTGGTATTATGATACGAATGAAACGAATTAATTCGTATCACCAATTCAAAAATTCGTATCAAGAAAAACTAAATTCGTATGAGAAACGAATTTGGGAATTTTTTAAATTAAGGCCATCCATAATTAATTGTTTGTTTGCCGTAACCCGAGTCACGAAAAAGAGTTAGGGTCGGTCGGTCGGTAAA
>JAYJMG010110929.1:0-16000 GCA_036873935.1 Stomotoca atra
TTTCCATTTTCTTACCTCAGAATTATATGTTTGATTGATCTACTTTAGATACCAATCCAACAATATATGACCTTGGCATTATGATGGGTGCGTTTTCTCTGAATGCAGAAGAGAATTTTGAGACAATGAAAAAGGTTGCTAAAAATATTTCGAAGTATTTTAATACTTCCATGCAATCTACAAGGATTGGTATACTTTCATATGGCAAAGCAGCTGAAACAGTTCTTTACTTTAAAAATTCCAAAGATCCTGAAACAGTGGAACAAGCAATAGATTCCTTGGATTGTTCTGGTGATGGTTTTAATGTACAGAATGCTTTGATAAAAGTAGAAAGTGATTTGTTTTCTTCGGAAAATGGTGCAAGACCTGGAATTCCAAAGGTTTTGGTTATTTTTGTTGACCAAACGTCAAATACTAATCCTTTGCGTCAACTTAAAAGTATAGTAGACAATGGCATCAAAGTGTTGGTGATTGGGGTTGGTTCTGCTTTTGATAGAGATGATTTTAAAGTCATTGAAAGCAGCAACATATTTCTTGTCAATCCTTCAGTGACTGGAAAGAAATTGAAAGAAGTATCTGACAAGATGTTTGATTCCATCAAGATTGGTAAGATATTTTCTTTAAGCTCTCTGATACGTTCGTCTGGAGTAAACCTAACAATTTCCAAAATTTTTTTTTTACAATTGTGTTACAATTATAATTAAACCATGAGGAGCTTACCTAAATTACTGGTAACAATGTTTCATGCAAAAAATAAATACCTTCTGTAAGCACCTCTTTTAACATTTTTTAGTGTGTGGACAGTTGTGGCCAATTTTGTTTCTCTGCACCAAAACCTCTAATTTCTTATTATCCCCTTTCAAGTTATTTTATAATGAGAGTTAAATCGAATACTGACATGCTTATTTTTCACTTTTCGTATTAGATCCTTGCAAAGTGTCGGACTGCAAGTACTACTCAAAATGTGTCCGTATTTTGCCATCAAAAGCCAAATGTGTTTGTCCAACATGTGAAGATTCGAGAAACTATACAGTGACTTGTGGAAGTGATGGACGAACATATGCAAATAATTGTTGGCTGATGAAGCATGCTTGTGAAGTTGAGCAAAATATTTTTGCTGTGAAGGCAGAAGGCTGTGGTAAGTATTCTTCATCATTGTGCTATAATAAATGAATCCTTTTCTCCAATATTTTGTGCAGTTTCAATATAGCTGTCTCTCAAAGACTAAAAATGAGTAAGTCCTTCTATGAATTATGTTTGTTTAATGTGGTAGATCACCAGGGTTTCAGTTGAACTCAGTCATTTAAAACATTCGGAACCTATTCTAATTTATAAGGTGTAGGAATTAGTTGGTTTGCTAATGTATGGTCCTAAATTTTAACAGATTAATTGAAGTGTTTCTTCCAATGAAGAATTTTTGAAGTTTTTGAATGCGAAGAATTGTGAATATTTCAATTTTTCTTAGGTTTAAACAGATTGATGGACATTGTTTATATCATTCACGATGTGTCAGATATTGATACCACGATTATACAACAAATACACAAGCTAATCATCAATGACGTCAAACTGTACCCGATGGAAAGTCGTCATCAAATACTTACTAATTCAATTGACAATATGCCAAGGGAAAAACAGTCAGCTTTAGAAAGAATAATTGCTGGTGTAGAGTTCAACAAAGGGCCAATATCAGACCTCTTAAACTTTTATGTTAATCGTTTTAGTCAACAAAGCAACCGGTACAAAGGACATGTATTAAATCTAGTTCTAAGCAAACCTCTTTCTGGTCCTTCACTAAGCTCACTGGTAGAAGCTGTCAAGCGCTTGACTTCTGGTAATGTCTGGGTTAATGTGGTGGGGTTAGAAGAAAATTTCAATAGCAATGACCTTACCAAGTTGCCAATAAAGCCAACATCGAGGGCTCTGGTAAAAGGAAATGGTGGATGGTTGGACATATTACCTATCCTTTCTGGAAATTCTGCAAAGGCCTCAGGTGGGTGCGAATTGAAACAAAAGTGAATTTTGTTCATTTTGACTAAAATGTTACTAACTGTGTCATGTATCTGTTCGGGGAAATTTTCAGATACAATTTGTTTTTATTCTTATACAAATATTTTTTGGTATATTTTACAGCTCCACCAGATGCAATTGACATGGTAATTGTAATGGACAGCATGTCTGTGTTGGATAAAGCTGAATTCCTGATGCGACAAAGATCTCTGATGTCAAAACTGATTGATCAGTACAAAGTGGGATCGAATAACCTGAATGTTGGCATTATTTCTAACACCAAGCAAGCTAAAATCCTTGCTTCATTTGAATCATATGCAGATAAAGAAAAATTAATCAAAGCTATTGCTGATCTGAATATCCCCAGTGGTGGCTCCAATTTAGTGGATGCTCTGAACAAAGCAAAAGTTCTTTTTAGTCAAGGCCGAAAAGGTGCACAGAAATTGCTTATTATATTCCGTGTTCGAAAATCATCAATTGGGCCGTCCTTGAGATCAACTGTTAATGAATTAGGTGCAAAGGTTACTGTTGTTGGTCTTGGTGGAAACGTTGATGCAGCAGAATTAAGAATACTTGCTGGGAATAAAGGTGTTGTGTTTATTTCAAAAGATAAACCATCAGATGATGATAAAGTTGAAGAGATTATCAACAGCTTGATGAAAGGTAAAATGAATTTTAAATTCTTCTAAAAGACCTACTAATATTTAGTGGCTAGTGTCATGCCGGAAATGTTTTTCATTGTACAAATAACATAAGAAGCATTTTTTTTTATCATTTAGTTGCTTTCTAAGATGATGCTTGATGAAATTCAATGCTAGTTTTAGTTCAGTCAAAATAAGGTTCTGAAAGAAGCCTAATGAACCACCTGTGTTTCCCATTTCATTGCAATATTTGATTGCTGCTTGATTTCTATTCTTGAGTTTTGATGTGGGATTTGTTTTGTTTTGTTATTGATCAAAAAAGTAAAACAAAAAGAGGCAATTCATCTGACCAGTGCAAAAGTCAACTCTCAAAGAAATGAGTAGAGAAGTTCTGAGATTTCTGTGTGATTTTTTCTGAAACCAGCTATCTGCATAAAATGTTTAATGATTGTGCTATCCAATAATTTGTATTTCAACAGAGGCTTTTTCAACAGTTAGCTGTATGTCATTGAATTGTAAACATTGAACATGTATATTGGAAACAATTCTTTTATTGTTTAAAATTTAAAAATATTGCCAGTTAATCTCAAGTTTTTCTTTTTCTTCAAAAGCCAAGAAAAGAAGAACTGAATTTTCTAAAGTTCTACTAGCTTTAAATAAAAATATTTATTTTATATGTCATAGATCCGTGCACTACTGTTGACTGTCGATATGGAAGTCAATGTTTAGCAAAGCTTGACCGTTCTCACGAATGTATATGTCGGGTATGCAATGATAAAATGTACACCATGCCAGTTTGCGGAAGCAACGGTCTTACTTACTTGAGTGAGTGTGACCTTAATTATCACAGCTGTGTTAAAAAGAAATTGGTTTCTGTTGCAAAACATGGAACTTGTGGTAAGTGCTTGAACCAAACTGAACTTATTTCTTAACAATAAAAAAAATTTCTGACATATGGCTTGACAAGAAGCCATTAAAAAAGCAACCAGCAGAACAGTAAAAATGAACAATTTTTAGTAAATGAACAGTTTTGTTTGCTTGTTACATGCTTTAAAAAGTTAACTTTCCATTAATGAAAAAACATTGATTGTGAACAAAATATAACCAGCTACATTTGGCTTTTGTTTGATCACTTAATTCATTATTTCTTAAAACCTAAGGTTCCTGCAAAGGAAAATTGGCATAAATTTTTATCAAGCCATACTTTCTCCTTTCTCCTTTTCTACTTTCATTACTTTCTCAAGTTTTTAAAATGATGTTGTACAAGTATATACCTTTTAAAAGCTTATTCCTTTCTCTAAGTAATAGTTGTAAAATATTTTTATGGAAAACAATAGTGCTTAGAAAAATGAGCTCGATTTTAAAATGTAACTTTTCTGCATATGGAGTTCCTGTCTCACAATGAAGCATTATTTTGATCTGAAATTCACTTGATTATGTAGCTGAAGCTTTGTTCTTAAATTGTGTGTCAGTGTTTTTTTAATATTTTATCCATTTCAAAGATATTAACATTTCAAAAGCAAAAGCATAAATTACTGTGCATCATCATTTTGTGACGTAATAATTTTTAAAACTACATAATTACATTGAAACATGGAGTGTTGAAAAACCTTTTAATGAGCTGAATTCTCTACAAAACAAGTTATTTGTATCCTTTCATTTTCAATTTTTGATATAGAGATAACTTTTTCATGTGTGAAAGTTGTTGCCCATGAAAATTAGAAGTCTTTTGCATGCTAACATCCAAAAATCCCAAAATCTAAATGTTTGAATATTTGAGTTTTTTCCTTTACAGAAACCAAAAAGATTTATTTACAGGAAATTTAAGACTTTTCAGCAGTTGAAACAAAAAGTTCTGTTAGTGAAACAAAATCATGCATTTAAATGAGCATTCATTGATGTGTTATGATCAGATGTGTGCAATGTAGCATCTGTTTTGATACATAAGATTACTGTTGTGATTTATTCTTTGTGTATAGGAGTGTCAACACCAGTTGAAGTGTACTATCTACTGGATATATCAAAGGAAGTTACTGAACCTGTATTCCAACGAATGCTAGACCGGTTATACAATCACATGAAAACAGTGATGAACTCAGACAATAAAGTGAAATTCTTTGCTTCCTTTTATCCTTCTTCACCATCTGACATCAATGCACCATTGTTTTCTTCTGGTGAGTTAGAACAGGGAGTTTTAAATGTGAATGACATGAAGAAACTCATCAAAAGGTTTATTGCATCACAAACTTTTACATCTGCAAAATACAAGAGAGTTGTGAAGCTTAGCAGTGTTTTAAGAAAACACATAAACATAATTGAAAATAAAAGTGAGAAGGATGTAGCCAAGGTGATTGTCCCATTTATTGCTAGCAGTATTGACACATTATCTTTTGATGGACTTGCAAGCATCAAAGAAGAACTAAATCGAAAGATGATCAACATTTTGGTAATTGCTGATGAAAAAAAAGTAGACAAGGAAAAAGTTGCAACACTCACTTCGGAAACAAATGTATTGTTTGTAAACTTCAACGAATTTGACCATTCAGCTCCAATTTTTTCACAAATTCTCGGGAAGGCTGTTGCCCAAATTTCAGGTACTTATTTTAGATTTCCCTTACTCTTTGAAAGTTGTGTGAACTTTCAATATCCAAGAGAATAATAATGCAATTTACTTAGACATGGATATGTGGTAGGTTAAAGAGTACAACCCATGTTTATTGCTGCTTTGTCACATGTTGTTTTTCATAGCTATGAGGAAAGTGTATTTGTTTACTTCCAGGTACTAGCACCAAACAAGACGTTTGCATAATAATGGGTGGTGCATACAGAAAGTATTATTCTTTGCAAGAGATATTAATCGCTAAGCTCATTGAGTCATCTGAAGTTTCTCCCAATGCTGACCAGTTTGGTATCATAACCTATGGTGCGAGTGCAGTATTGAAAATTCGATTGAATGACTACTCATTGAAAGAAAACTTAAAAAACGCTGCGAGGTTCCTACAGAGTACAGGAAGTGGAAGTAACTTAAACCAAGCAATACGCATTGCAGTGCAAGAGTTTTTCATTGGAGCTAATGGTGCCAGAAAAGATGCACAGAAAAGATTGATTATTTTTGTGACAGATAAAATGTATGTCTCATCCATGTATTCCAAGATTCTAGAAGATGCAAACATCGAGCCTATACTTGTGAGTTTTGGTTCACCACTTGCAGATAATCAGATGACAATGTTGGGAAAGAGAGACTATTTCATGCTTGATTCAAATAATATTGTGGAAACGGCATCAAATATCATTGAAAAATTAAAACCAGGTAAAACTTTATGCTATACAATGACTAAATCAAGCTTTCCAGAAAGAACGTTTTTTCCTTAACTTGAACACATTCTTGTTTAGATAAATGTGCATCTGTATCATGTGAATTTGGAAGATGTTTGCAACGTTTTGATGGCTCAACACAATGTATCTGTGAGATGTGCAGTAGCATTTATGCTCCTGTATGTGCTTCCAATGGACAGACGTTTGCATCTGTATGTCATTTTGAAAGATATCGATGTATTTACAAACGAAAAGATATTCAAATTAACACTCACAAATCTTGTGGTAAGTGCCAGTAGTTTTAAACTATCAATTCTTCAGTGTTCAAATGGATTTTATATATTTTTTGAGTGGGCACAAATATTAAAGGAAGCTTATGGAATAGGTGAATAGGAGATAGTACATAAGAAAAGAACGTCTGAGCACAAATTAAAATTCACAGAATTCGTATCTATGTTTTGTGTTTTTATTAGTGCAGCAATAATTTTAGATGCTCAATTGGATGGAGAGAAATAATGATAAGCTTTTCCTTTCAGGCTTTCAATCAGATCTTGATGTTGTGTATGTTATCGACACCTCCTCAAATGAAAATGCAGAATGGCTTAGCTCAATAAAAGAATATATACGTAATGAGGCGAAAACTTTCACCGTATCACCCACCAATGTTAGAATTGCAATCGTTTCTTTTGGAGAATCTCCAACGATCTTGATCAACTTAAAAGATGGAGTGAGTTATGATGCAATCTTGCAAGCTCTTAAGCAAATTAAGTTCATGAAGGGAAAAAGAAGAGTTGAAGAGGCATTGAAGGTTGTGCATGAGAATGTTTTAACATCAACAAATGGAAAAAGAAAAAATTCCAAAACATTAGTGGTTTTATTTGTGACTGGAAAATCTGACTCCGAAGGCCTAAGTTCACTTGATACGAATACAAAGCTGTTAAAGAGTAAAGGTGTCAACATTACTGTTGTTGGTATAGGTACTGGTGTGAGCAAAGTGGATATAAAAGATATTGCAACACGTGAAGACACTGTGGCTGTCATTCCATTCCGAAACATACCAAATGCCATGTCGTTTATTTCGTTAGTGCTACAGAAACTCACAGGTAAGAGTTTTCGATGCTGACATTTTTTCGATCATTTTATTATCTACTTACAAAGAGTTTACTAATATAATAAAAACATCAATTTTAGCTTGTTCCTTTGTTAATATTTAGAGCCCCCTATGAAACAAGACATAATGTTTATACTTGGCGAAAAAGTGCAGTCTTCTATGCCATCAAAAATGAATGAACAGAAACAAATTGTGGAATCATTGATTACTAAATACAGAATATCAAGAAGTGATGTCAACATGGGAATAGTTTTAATTGGTGGAACTTCAAGGACAGTGCTTCCTTTGACCTCATTAACAGGAAATGGTCTCGATACTATTAGAGAAAGTCTAAGGGACATTAATGCTGATTCTTCCGGGTACAATGTTAGTCATGCATTGCAAATAGCAGGGAAGAATCTTAAAACTATTTCAAGAAGTGTTGCAAAACAGATAGTCTTGTTTGTTGCTTCTGATCCTGATAACGGAGCATCTAAAGTGTCTCGAGATTTGAGCAATCAAGATATTAAGATTACAGTTGTCAATCTGAATGAAGATGTAAGTGAGAACAAAATAAGAGACTTAGCTGGTGGCGACAATAACAAGATTGTTGGTGGTAGAGGTATCCTTCAAGTACTGAATGAGAAATTAACAACAGGTACATTGAATGTTTTGTTTTAAGCTGAAGAGAGCTTTGATTAACTTACTAGGCTTCAAATTGCCTAATTCCACTCCACTACTGACAATTATTTGAAAGGCCCTAACTAGTCAAAACAACTGTTGTATGTATATGACATTTTAATTGATTTTGTCAAGAAATAGCTCTTGTGTTCATTTCTCCTGTAGATCCTTGCAACTCTATGGCATGCCACGGTTTCCAGAAGTGTGTTGCTAGAACAGATAGCACTGCATCTTGTGAGTGCAGTTCATGCCCATATGGATATGATATTGTTTGTGGAAGTGATGGTCGTACTTATTCAAGTAACTGCCAACTGTTGCATGAAAACTGTGTTAGTGGTAAACAAGTGCACAGAATCAAAAATGGACCATGTGGTAGGTTTTTCTTTTATTAAATTGGGTATTACATTTGATGAATGAGTGGAGTATTATGCACGAAATTTTAATAGTGTAAATAAAAATAAGATAGTCCAGAAACAAAAACCTAAAAAGAGCAAAAAAAGATTGTAGAAAAAGAATTTCAAGTGTGCTCTGCTCCTTTTATGTTATCTTTTGTCTTTTTACTTTGATAAATAATCCATGTTTATTATATATTTTGATTTCTTTCTTTGCTTATTTCTTGTGTTTATTTTGTTTGTTTGTCTATTTGTTTGTTTTTTAGTGGCATGAACACCCTCTGTGCTTGATAGAACTTACCAATCTAACTATTTATGCAATTTTCTCTCACTTCTTTTCTTTTCTTTTTCTTTTCTTTTCTTTATTTTTTTCTATCATAAATTTGCCTGATCATTCTTTGTTTCCTTTATTAGGAATTTCAACTGACAAAACTGATGCTTTCTTTGCAATCGACAATTCCCTATTTATTACCAAGACAGAATTGCTGCATATCAAAGATGTTGTTTACAACAGTATACAAAATTTCAATCTTCTAACTGGTGATTCAAAGATAAAGCTACTTACTTTTGGTGGAGAGGTCAAAGACCTTTCGGAAGATAATTTTGAATCTTTGTTGACTATTCGCGCAGCTTTGGATAATGTGGCGAAAGTTGATGGCGGCAGGAATATTGATTTGCTTCTTCAGTATGTTGCTCGTTCACCTGGTAACAATAACAGAAAGGTGTTGTTTATATTTACAACTGGAAACAGCAATGTTTATGGTGAAGACAATCTACGAAAGCAAGCAAAATTACTGAAAGACATGGGATTTAAGGTCATAGTGGTTGGTATTGGTGGGAAGCTTGATCCTATTAAACTGGTATCTGATAATGTTATTACTGTTGAAGATAGCTGGAAATTGCCAACGGTGTTGAGCCAATTGGAGAAAAGTCTTGGAAAATTAATTGGTTAGTACATTTTTATCAGCTGATGTTACATCTTTTTTTTTAATTGATTTATTACTTAATGAACTTTTGATGTTGCTGTTTTAATTGTTAAATAAGATTAACTTTCATTGATGATGTAATTTTTAGCACAAACCAGGAAAGAATCGAAAGTTTTAGACGCTGTGATTGTCCTAAGTGGAAATGATTTGAATGCAGATGATCTTTATACATCCAAAAAGAATCATGTTTTATCCCTGCTTGATCAATACAAGCCTGCTACAGGAAAAGGACAAGTAGGTGTGATAAATGTTGGAACGTTTTCACAAAACATCATCAACTTATCGGGAAACTTGGCACAATTGAAAATCAGTGTGACACCACTGCAAAATCTTGGTGCTGGTATGAGAATTGACACAGCCTTGAGTGAAGCTATGAATATGTTATTGAAGCAAGAATCTCGCCTTGCGGTGGCTAAATCAGTTATACTTTTTGTTGATTCAACAATGAAGATAGACAAAGGAAAGCTATACAGCATCCTGTCTTATCTTAAGCAAAACAGTATCAAGCTTGTATTGGTTGCTTTTGGTGCTGACATAGACAAAAGTGATTTGAACATTATCACCGATAATGTCATTATGGTTGATGATGCTAATAATTTGGATATTGGAAAAATTATTGATCAAACTTTCCCAGGTAACAGCTATTTGATTTTAACATGATATTCTTGTATCAAGTATTGCTGTACAAGCTTAATTTACTTGTTTTGTTTCCTTTCCCTCGTATAAAAATATTTGACAATATAGGCTCTTAGACTGAAAAGTTTTGAAAAATAAAGTTTTTAACAATGTGTAGTTTTTACTTGATATTTCAAAAGTATATTATCTAAAAAAAGCTTATGCTCCAAATTCCAGCTACAGTACATACCATTATTTTTTTGCTACATTATGAGCAATTTAAGTTTTGCATAATTTTGTAAGTGTGACGTCATGTCAGTACATGTGTAATACGTAACTACACAAACAAGTCACATCACTGAAATGAAATTAACAATTTACTTAGAAGCATCACTTGGGTTGTAAATAGGTTATATAAATAACATATTGTATTTATTTATTTTATTTATTCTCTTCTCTTTATTCATGTCATTCTTTTCTCTCCTTTTTTGCCTGCATATTATTTTACAAAGATGACATCAGAGCGCATACAAAAATTTCATGTTGTGAAGTTGAAATAGCACGGTTATATGTGGAATGTTACTTCGAATGCTCATACAGGGCAAAATGGCTCACTTGAATGAATTTGGGTGGGGACATTTTTTTCCACATCTTGTAAAATTTCATTTTATTTGATTTTTGACATATATCTCCTTTAGGCTCTATTTATTTCCTAGATTCTTGTGGTTCATTATCATGTCCAGTTTATTCATCTTGTGTGACCAAAGTAGATGGTAAACCTGAATGTGTATGCCCTGCATGTGATGGAGATAAGTATTCATTGGTATGTGGTTCAGATGGCCGAATGTATGGATCTGAATGTTTATTAAAATTAGAATCATGCAAGAAAAATCAAGAAATAAATTTAGTGCAGCAAGAATCATGCGGTAGGAGTATTTGTTATGTATTCGAGTGATGCGGGTATCAATAAAATGTTTCGTGCTATGCTGCCCAATTAACTGTACTAATAGCTTTATGTATTTAACCTTTCGTTAATGAGGTGGGGTTTCTTGTACCCAGACCTTTTTCTTTTGTGAATTTTGTAACAACCGGTAATATCCAGCCCAAACTCCCAGGACCTTCATTTATGATGTAGCATTGGATAAAACAAATTTTCAAAATTTTGAAAAGATAAGAATTTTAACGTAGAAACTGAACATGAGATATATTATACCTTACCTCTCTAATCATGTTAAATTTCCCACCTCACTAACAAAGGGTTAAACTATATGAATCTTGCTTTTAATTCATATTTTACTTACTTTAATTTCTTTTTCACAGGTATTTCTTTGCCAATGGATATGGTATTTGCAGTGGACACTTCAGACGACACTTCACAAGCAGACCTGACCTTCATGATAAGGCTTATTGATAATATTGCTGATCAAACAGATGAAGCCCAAACTAAAATCGGGTTGATGAATTATGGTAGCAATGTAGAAAAGATCCTGGCATTGGGTAACAACAACAAACAAAACCTTAAAAAAGCTTTAGTATCATTAAGCAAAATAAATGGCCAACGTAATATCGTAGATGTTTTAGAAAATGCTGCTCAGGAGTTCCAACGGGGCACATCCTATGAAAAGAAGCAATTGGTACTGTTTGTACTAGGAGATGGGAAGTTAAGTGATATTGAGAACTTGAAAGCTGTTGTTAAAACCTTACAGAAAAACAGGATCAATATTTTAGTGATTTCTTACAATGGTGCTTCAAATACAGATACATTACTGATGGTAACTGGTGGAGTTCGTGACAACGTAGTCATTGCTGATAAACTTTCCAAATTACCTTCTGTGTTTGCGAATATTGTTGACACCCTCTCGTTGCCTGGTAAGGTTCACATTTTCCAAGAGATAATAATATAAATAATTTACTATAACATTGAAATTTTAGTAATAAGAAACATCAGAAGAAAAATCTTAATCCAACAAAGATTACTAACAAATTTGTTTCTTATTGTTTATTTTAGCACTTGCAAAACCATTTGCCGACATAGCTGTTGTCTTTGGAGCATCAGGGAAGTTAGCTCAAGAAAAATTTGAATTACAGAAGAAGTTTATTCAGAGACTTGTAGCAAGATATGAAGTTTCTAAAGAAGGCACATCATTCAGTTTTATTGAAGCTGTTGATGATGGATTCAATATTGTAGTGAAACTTAGCGAAAATAAGCAGAGAATTGAATTCGTGCTTTCTTCTTTACAAAATCAAGCCTCACCAAATGGGGTGAATGTTGAAAACATTTTGACATATATAAAGGATAAAGTGTTTAATCAGAATAATGGTATCAGAGAAGGATCACAAAAGATTGCTATTTTATTTGTTTATGAAAAGTATGATTCGAGTATCCTACAAGTTGTGGCGGAAGCGAAACAAGCTGGAATAAAAATTATTCTTGTCGCTGCAGGGGAGGCAATGAATGAAGCAGATCTTCGTGATATTTTAGATGGTGGTAATTCTATTTTTGATGCAGATGGTCAAATTACACCTGTAATAATAGAGACAAAAGCAGGTAAAATTGGGTAAAATTGGGTAAAAAAATTTTTCTGAATGAGGTGATCTGTCTGTGACAAAAACTCCCCAAGAATTGTCAATTTCCATGAGGATACCTACAAATAACCCAAATTAAAGATAACATGTTTTTTTGTTTATTTGATCACATTGTATTGGCCATAATCATCTTTGTAAGTTTTCCC
Organism: Stomotoca atra; assembly: GCA_036873935.1. NCBI lineage: Eukaryota > Metazoa > Cnidaria > Hydrozoa > Anthoathecata > Pandeidae > Stomotoca > Stomotoca atra. Next base: position 12,463 of record JAYJMG010110929.1, read on the forward strand.
TTGTCTCACTCACATGTCATTTAGTTTGGTGTTTTGTGCACTTGTGAGTAAATCAATCAATGAACTAAAACTAATGATGAAGGTTTTGGTGTCCTTTACAATGATAGGCAATATTTATTTATGCTTATTAAGGGGTAGGTCCTCAGTTTCTGTGAACAGAAAAGTTAAGAGCAAGGAGTTATTTTAAAATCATATTTTGTTTCAGAAGTATGCACAGCCAATACTTCACTCTCTACTCTTAACTATTATGAAAATAGCAGAAAAATCTAATTTCAATTGATGGAAAAACTAAATTCTTTCAAACAAAACATATTTTCATATATTTTGAGATATGATAAAAAAATCATACAGAAAGACTCGACATTATCTTTGTTGGCATATCGTATTTCCTCTAATTAGTGCTAGGCCTCTTTAAAGCGCCACCTTCTAATAAGTGTCCCCTTCTAATAAGTGCCGCACCTACGAATGTGGCGCTTACAAGGAGCAATAGCAATTATCATGTAAGAAACATGATTTTGTAATGGCTAAATAAAAAATACATGTTTACATGTTCTACTGTCTATAGAATAGTTTGAATGAAAATTTTGATTGAGAAGTTGGTTCCTACCAAAACGTTATTAAAAAAAAATTGGCAAACTTTTCGCATGTTGAGGAAAATTTTATAAGTGCTGCCCTCTTTTAAGTGCTGGGGTCAAAAATCAAATAGCCACCAGGGCCTTAATTAGAGGAAATACGGTAAACATAGTGAAGAAAACGGCAATGAAGTTAGCCACAAATCAGTTTGTTATGTTAGAACTCTCGGCTGACAGCTATACAAGTTTTAATTTTTTTCCATTTTAGATTACTGTGCTTTTATCTCTTGTTTCGTTGGTAGTGTCTGTGTTCAGATGGCTGACTCCACTACGAAATGTGTTTGTAAAGTTTGCCCAAATGTTTATGTTCAAGTTTGTGGTAGCAATGGTGTTACTTATGCATCAAAATGCCACCTTGACCAAGATGCTTGTTTAATGAAGAAGGAATTGCTTGTAACACAAATACAACCATGCAGTAAGTATCGTTTTCAACACTATTTTTCAATTCATATCACGTATATATATTCACCGATATCATGATGCCATGAAATAAATCAAAATTTGCTATGAACTTTTTCTTTAAATTGTACATTTTTCATACAGCACCAACTAGTTCACAATATCAATATATTTCTTTTTCTTTCAAATGAATGTCTACAATACAGTCAAAAATAATGTTTTATGTATATACAAGTTCTTCCGTAATTATATATTTTATGTAAGGCTTTTTAGTGAACTTACTCATGGGCTTATATTTCGATGGGATGATATGTCAAAAGGAAAAGTGTTAATAATGTTTCCATCAATTGTGTTTTTGTTTGTGAATAAGAAAAGTATTATTTTAGTATGAATAGCTTAAAGCATGGCTCAGCTTTTCTTCGTAAACACTCAAGCCTTAAAATATGCACATTTGAATAATATTTCGAAGGTAAATACTCAATTAACCTATAACCTTTATAGAAAGATAATGATATAATTATTGTACTTAATCTTTTGCTCAATTCTTATTCAGAAACTCAACAACCCATAAATGTTGTTTACATTGTGGATACGTCAAAATATACGTCATTTGATGATTTACTGAGTATGAAAATGTTCATCAAGGAGTCTGCTAAAAATTTTGCTATCAGCGAAGCTTTTGTCAAGACATCACTGTTGTCAGCATCTGTAAACGTGGAAATTATACTTCATCCGGCACAGTTGAAATCTGGTGGAGATCTTGTCTTCAGTTTAAATAAATTATCAGTGGGTAATGGAAAATTGAATTTGGTTGAGGCATTAGATGTTGTGCAGAGAAATATTGTGCCAAAAGTGCAAAGAAACATCAAAACATTGATTGTCTTACTCACCACAAGTCCTATGTTAAATAGTGAGGTTAATCAAGTGAAAGCCATCTTGAAGAATATGGATAACGGACCGTTGGAAGTTGCTGTGATTGGAATTGGAAGTAATATTAAAGAAAAATCTTTAAAAGATGTAGTAACGAATCCTAATAATTTTGTACATGTTCAAACTAATAAGTATTTACCCAATGCCTTGAGTCTCATCGACAAGACTATTCAAAAATTACATGGTAAGTATTGATTTTACTTTTACATTATGAATTTTTGCGTTTTAATGAAGAAAGTCACTGCTCCTTTACAGATATTGCATTTTCATCGGTATGACAAAAAATTCGATGAAGGTTAGAATTAAAAAAAGTTAGTTACCGCTATTGAATAAGAGGTCTGAACTCATATGGAATTACCACCATGAGAACAAGTTCCAGCTTAAAGTAACGAAAATGTTGCGTAGTTTTTAATATGTGCACCTTAGTGAAATGTTAGTGATGAAGTTAAGGAAGTATTAGCCGCCAACTTTTCAGTATTGATGGGAAGGTTTCTTTGTAGGTTCACTCAAGGAAGCATATTTAGACTTAGCTGTTATCATTGGATCTGGAGTGGATAATGTTAAAAGTCAATATTTTATGAAACAGAAGAATTTCTTGGAAAAGTTTATCATGCAATTTACCATTGACCCTGCAAAGACGTTGGTTGGTATCATTTCTAATGCTGAAACACCTCAGTTGGCTCAGACATTTAAATCTCAAGACACATTTTCGCATGACAAACTAATTGCAAGAATCAAGTCGTTGCAAAACATTGGAGATGGTTCCAATCTTGCTGAAGCATTCAAGTTGGTGAGAACCAGGCTGTACCAGCCAAATGCAGGCTCTCGAAGAGGGGCTATAAAAATGTTGCTGGTATTCCCTGATCATAAATTGTCAGGCTCTTATGACTTACTGGTAAAGGAGGTGAAAAAGCTGAAAAAGAATGGTGTTAAAATTATAACTGCTGTAATGCTAGAAGATGGTAAACCTAATCCTTATTTGGATATAATTACAAAGCCAAAATACCTCATTGTAAATCCAGACACAGAAACTTCAAATGTTTCTGAAATAACCAATAAAGTTATCTCAGGTAAAACTGCAAGTCTATTTATTAACTTTATTGAAATGGATGATCTTCTTTATCAAATATTTATTAGGCCGGCAAATATTCATTGTCAGCTCTTTGATAGTTCTAGCTTACTGACATTTCTTTCTTTCCTTTCTAGATGATTGCTTCATGAAAGATTGTTCTCCTGGAGTGTGCGTGGTTGCTACGAACAAAACTTCCTTGTGTCAGTGTTTCTTCTGTGATGACAGACTCTATGCACCAGTGTGTGGTGACGATGGGCGCAGTTATGCATCTGAATGTTATTTAAACCGACATTCATGTTTATCTCAAGTGGATGTGAAATTGATCAAACGTACTGCCTGCAGTGAGTTGTTTGAAGGTTTTACATCAATCATCTATTGAATGCCCATGCTATTAAAATGAGCTTTTGTTGTGTTATACTGTACAAAAAAACGTTCACATAAAAACATACTGAATGGAATTTTCTCATCTTATCTCTGAGAATTGACAAGTTTTTTGAGGTCACAC
>JAYJMG010111040.1:0-15957 GCA_036873935.1 Stomotoca atra
TTTTTTTACAAGTTTTGTTCTTTGGTAGACGATAAAAAAACTTATCTTCTTTCCTCCTCGTGTATCACTCCATTGCCACACAATGAACCATTTTATGAACATAAAATATAAAAAAACGAGACTGACTGATTTACTTGTTACGCTTCACAAAACCTGAAGTTGTTTTGCAACGTCGTTAGCACATGACTGTTAGTCGACTGAAAATGATCGTCAGTGACGTCACACGTTTTTGAAGTCGAAAAAATATTGCTTCCTTCTTTTCCTTTTTTCTTATTACGATTAAAGCATTATCTATTCATTTTTTTGCATGGCTGGTCATAATATGGACATATGAGAAAAGACATATCGAAAATCCGTGGGACTACCCTTTAAAGATTTTAGGAAATATTAAGTAAAAACCGAAGGTGTGTATTTTTCCTTTATAGTAACCTTAAAGGCATACCAAACTACTCAGGGCATCATAGTTTTTGAATTGAAACTTGTGTCAGCCGAATAATACTGTCCTGACAGTTACAATTTTATATGATAAAATGGTTCTATATTACAATCGAATGTTCTCTTAAAAACGCGATGCAATACAATGGTTTCTTTGTCTTTGTTTAAATTCGAATAAACAAAAGTAAATTTTTACTTTTTCATTTATCACACATACCATTTTACAAATCGTTGTCCGACTAATCTGGTCTGTTTTATCTCAATATTTGCTTCTTCGATTGAGAAGCAAAATATAATGGCGACTGATTGGAAGAAAACGTGATCAATTTCTAATGTCTGAATCTATGCTCCACTACGGGTAAAAACAGGTTTTACCGCGACAATGGTTAGCGGTATTTGCTTTTTAATACTTCTGGATACTTGTTTTGTGTTTTATAAAGCTTTAATCGGGATTTCTGTCATTGAATCAGCTCGTTTTTCTGAGTAACCTTCACAAACATACGAAGGTCACTTGCTTCAGCATTTACTGTTAAAGAATTTTTTCTTGAGAGAACCGAGGAAGATTGCTAACCAGCGGTCTGAGCTAATTTCATCTACGTGTGCATATACACCCCTACCAGTTGATCATTTCACAAGTTCAGTTGCTGGATTCACATTGAGCAAGGTCATAATTGTGGTTTAATGGGACACGCAGGCTCGCGGTACACGACGAATACAGTTTCATGACAGATACAAACACCCCAGCTAGGTGTCTTAGGGAACTCTGTAAAATTTTAGTGACAGTTCCCGTTTTCGTAACTTTTTGACCGCACTAATGGAGAGTTAGTAATTTTTTTTATACATTGATGTAAAGCGTGACGATCACACTATTTCATAGTTTGCTTATTTTTATGCAAATTAATATTTTGCTTCATAAAACAATCGCTAGTTAGTAAAAAAACTTGAGGGGTTAAATCCCCCTAAACGCCCCTGTGCATGACGGTAAAGGAAAATCAACGTTAAGTGAAAAAATGAATGAAATATATTTTGATTGTTTTTTCCTCTTTTTGCACCATATGCTGCTGCTGATCACGGAGAAAAAAAAACGTGTCTCATTTTTTTTAAATGTCAGTAGTTTATGAGATATTCTATTTTTTTTACTTTTCAAATTGTGACGCATTCTGATTGGTAGTATTTAAAGGCATACCGAACTAACGATTTTCGTGTGCCCCACGAAAATCAAATTGAGGCGAGAGAACTTTCCAGCTAAAAACATGGACTTGTCAGCAGCTACAATTTGCTGCAAAATTGTAAATTTTCTTTGTCAACACAAAATTGAAGAGTTGTACACTTCAAAAAATCTGTTGGAGTCGATCAGACCGTTGGAAAATGTGACTTTAATTTTGAAATTCATGCCATTCTTCATCAAAACATATGCTATGGCATGGCGTTCGTAAATGTTAATTAAGGAAGGAATCCACTGAAACCTATCCTTTATTTACTCTAGAGAACCTAAGAGAACATTAAGGGAATAAAATAAGTTAATCCTTTAAGCACCACATTGATAGGCCTTACTAGATGGTTTTCTTAAGTTGAAAAACTACAGTAACTAGAGTTTATTACAAGCGGGTTTTTTATATAAAAAAAATGTACCTTTCAGTTTAGTTCGCAAACGGAGTGCTGGGATCTACATGTAATTATTGGAAAAATCTCTCGAAGGAAAACAATTTTCTAATTTATTCTTAAAAGATGTTGTTAATAAAGAAGAAGAAGTATTAAAAACTGCCGATATTGTCCAAGTTAATGCAAGTAAAAACTACCAATGCTTTGAATACAAATCAGACGCAATTTTGGATCTAAAACTAATCATTCCTTATCAGGCTTAGTTAGTGAACAGCTGGTATTTTTATTTTGATCGATAAAATGCACCGAAAAATGTAACTGTAACGCAGTTACTTAGACTTTAATTTTTTTAAAACTCCTAAGGTTTTACAGCATCAGTTCTCTTACTTCTTCCCGTTCCCCGCTCAATTTATTTTCAGTATACTGTAGAGTGGATACTAACGGACGATTAAAAAGCCTTCTCCCTGTGGTTCTCTGGTCAACTAGATGCGTTTAACAGTAATTAAAATTTGCATCAGTCTAGTACAACCAACACTCGAAATTAAACTTCATTACGATGAGCATACCAGGAAATCAGCCCCACTAGGAATAAGTAAATCGAACATAAAAAATATCAAAACAACAAATCCCACCAACCTCTTCCCACCTCCCATACTCCTGGTATGCAAATTTCGTAATTTCGCTATACTAGCCATCTTTGCAATGTAATTTAGGCAAATATGTATTAAAAAGAAAGTACGCGTAAAAATATTTCTCAGGTACTATTAAAAGTATTCTACAGGCCTTTCTGGAGCATTTTACACTGACACTTTTAATTGAGTTACTTTTTGTGAACAGCATAAATAAGGGTGGGCGCTAAAAGTCTGCTTATGACTGTTTGACTTTTTACGACAAAATGGCGAAATAAGAAGATAAGGTATTTATAGGTGAATCCAACGGTTTCATTTGGTTTATATATAAGAAACAGAGCAGTTGATCTGCTTGATTTGGTATGAAAAATTATTAAAGTCATAAAGTCTTGCGCGAAAGAATTTTAAACAGAGCGGTTGATCTGCTTGATTTGGTTGGGAAAAAATATTAAGGGGGCATAGTCTAACACGAAATAATTTTAAACTGCCATACATTTGTTCTCAGATGCTATTTCTTGTTTTTAAGTCTTGAAAACAGAATTTCCATTCCTAACAAACAAAATGCTGCAATCATTGCTGCAATGAGCAGTATGATCTGTCCTCCAAAGCTATCAATTCCAAGCACAAATGCATCTCCTACATCCACTTTGCATATGTTGTTGAACCATCTCAATTTAGTCTTTCTCAATATGCCGTCGTCTTGATATTTTCTAAATAGCTTGCTGATTGAAGCTTTTAATGAAGAACCTTTCAATACAGCAAAACCATAACTGCCGATTGATAAAAACTCCTTTGCAACTTGCAGTTGGCAATTTTTATCTTTTGATGCAAAATAAACACTACTGTGATATGTACTAATGATTGCATCCAGTTCCCTATAAAGTATGACATAAATTATCAAACAATAATCCTCGATCTCTTTCCCACTTCACGGTTTCAAACGTGCAAACGAACATACGTTGGGAAAAAGTAAAGGGTATGTTCTAAGGATAAACAGTATGTTTTGGGTGAATTTGTCTTACTTATGGTTTACCCGATATGATAAAAGAGCACCACAAAAACCATTGAAACAAGTAGTAATAAGTCTACCCAGGGTTATCTCGAGGAATGTATTTCAAAAAATGCTACTAAAAACGATATATGGAACGGCCACAAATGAGTGGTTACAACATCATTATCAGTGTCCAACCTGATAATTAAGAAGAAAAAACAGGACTGGGATGAGGTTGAGGAATATGTTCCTCGAAAGCAGCTTAAGATGCATAAATACTCCACCACAATAAACGCACATATGTAACAAACTCAACACGAGCAAAAGCAATATTTCTTACCCTCGTTTCAGTTTGTTGACACCTTCCGACATGTTTTTGAAATTATAACTTTCCATAAAAGTGCTCATACGCCTATGGGCCGGTTTTGGACTGTTCGAAAAGAAGCTAGGGTAAACTGCGTTGGAAAGTGTACCATACTTGAACTTGCTTGTTGGATTCGTTATCTGAAGTAAAATTTTAAAAGTTATTTTGGTGCATTATATATTCAAAAGGCAAGGTGTTCGCTAAAGCACAATCGGGGATTAAGACGCAACTTTCAGCCAGGAATTGTGAAAGCTCCATGTTAATTTTTTTTTCAAATGTGCACCAATTGTTCAATTTGAGAGTGCTTATTTCAAATTCGACTTCGTTTTTTCCAATTTGGCCATCATTCGGGAGTTAGGATCGGGAGAAAAATAAAATATAACTCCGTTTTTATTGAAAATTGGCTCCAAGAATAATTCGAGGGCGCTGATTTCTAATTCGGAGAATGACTTTTCAATATTAGCATTGGGGATAATAACAGTTAACATAAGCCAAATTTCAGCAGAAATCCTTCCGCCCGCTTGCACAGTTTTTCCATTAGCTTTTACAATTTACCAACAAAATTATCTTTACAGTAGGATACTTTCAGCTGATTTTGAAAAATATCATGTGCTTTGGTCGAGTTTTACGCCCTTAAACCTTTATTATCTTACAGCCAACCTTATTACCAGGGCTCCCTTTTCTTTTTTAGAAGATGTCAAGGGCACAATGTTGCTTTAGAACATATCTTATTTGAGTGGAAAGTTGAAAGGAAGCAACTACAAACTTGTGTCTTCTTTATTAGTTATCCTTCATAGACTAGCCTTCTATTCGACACGATTAACATTGCCCCGCAGAGCTTCTGGGTCTACCCATTTTCTTCTGATTTTGCTTTTGAATTTCGTCAACTTCTGTAGAAAAGTTGCATTTCAAAGCAAAAGACCTATGAGCAAATCGTAGTTAAATTTAAAGTTAGGCGCTGCAGATGAAGACTTTCGCACTTTGGACTTTAAGGGGAAGTAAACACAAAAATTATTTTTTGATATTTTGGCAGAAACACCTTAAACTCCCAAGAATGTTTTTCCTTTTCCGTCTTTTTTTCTAACAATCGCTTAAACAACACGTCTTTTACGCTAAAACTTGATGTGAAATCTTGATCCCTTTTGGTTCGGGAAAAGACTGGAACGAACACGTATTATGACGTTGCAAAGTACTCCAAGTGCAGATTTGTTTGAATACTGCACTGTTAAGATAACAAGTGCATCTCGATAACGATACAAACAAACATTCGCCAGATTTAAAAAAAACTTGTCGTCAAACATGCCTAGCTGAATATTTTCAAAAGATATGCAGGTAAAATTTTCTTCGTTGTCTTCTGTGAAAAATTGTAACAAAATTTATTCAAATTTTGTTACGCTGATCAATCATGTGAATCGTTCAGGGGAGTTATGTCCAATAAAATCAACCGTCGCTTTCTAGGCTGAATTGCTGGGCGAACCTTCTCGAAAAAAGTTTCTTGTTCCTGGTGCTGTTCCAACACTTTTGGTGTTAGACCTAACAATAAAAAGCAAAAACACACTATGCGACTGTGATGCCTGCGTCTTGGAAAACCCTTAATAACTTAAAAACGACAACGCCTACCTGCTTGAAACTTTGTGACTTTATAAAATCTATCCTATTTTACACAAAGTTTTAAAGTATTATGCCATGAATGTATTTCCAGATCGAGATTTTCTATTTTTTCTGAGAGAGGGTACCTCATTACACAAAATTCGAACATGGAATATTTTAACGCAGTATGCGATCACAAATGAACACGAATGACAAGGTTTGTTTTTTTAAGTATGACTTGATTAACGCGAATTGTGACCTCTTAATATTACGAAAACATAAAATTAACGCGAATGGAAAACGGTTCGTATGCGAATTTCAAAAATGCAAATTTCTTTAGTAATAAAGAAACGGGAGAGCAGCACTCAGGGCTTTTAAAAGGAACTATTATCAATATTGAGCGAAAGTCACCTATATCTGATAAACTACCTGAGATATGCCCCAACTTTTAATGTTTGTTTTTTGTGGCCAAAGAAATGGTCACGAAACTTTAAATAACATGGGATTAAATATCGACATCCATTAAATAACGGGCGGTAAAATAACACTGGCTACAAATTAACAAGGTTTTAATTAATGCGATTTTTGCCATTCGCGTTAATTACCACACAGTTCAAATTTCGTGTAATAAGGTAGTCGTATTTCTGATAGTTTGGTAGAAATCACTGTAAATTTCAATTGTTCATAACTTCTGATAGATTAATGTTATTGACTGAAAGAATCGCTGTGTTCACAACATCTGCGGGGAATTCATTAGGTCGAAAAAAGACGCAAATTTTTGACAAATTTCTTTAAATTTGATAACATCTACACTTCGGTCCTGGTGCTCCTGTGTATGAACCGTGGGCAATGTGAAATCACTAGGACGTCAGTTATTCCCCTCATCTTCGAAGATACAGGACCCAAAATTAGGGGTGCAATGCAATGACGTCAGTTATTTACAACTCTTCACTGAAGCAGCAATGCACCAGATGACGTCATCCTGTGTGGAACGCTAGCTTATATGCCGTAACTGAGACGGGTCAAATGAGATAAAAAATCGACAAAAGCAAAGCTGATATTTGGCGTCCCTACCACTATTGAGCCATGTCACATCAAGCCCTTAATAGAGGTTCCAGTGCAACAATGATGGCAAATTGAAAATTCAAGCCTTGGTAGGAAAATATTACATGCACTTAAATGTCAAATGTACTCAGTTGCGCGAAGCTCGCTAGCGCTCGCTTCACTTCGCTCCGTAAAAAATGACGTCATGAAACTGATTGGAGCGCTAAAACGTCAAAAATTATTTATTGACAATTTGGCGCGATATAGTACCTCAGGATCACATTTCCATAAAAAAACTAATGCAACAATTGTGAAAGCTCTACTATTGTACTTTCAGAATCTAATAACAGAATTAAAAAGCTTTTCTACTTCAAAAGTTATGACTCTTCAAATGTAAGCATCTAAAATTCAAATTTTTGCATAAAATTTCTGACGTCAGCAAAAATATGAACAAAAAGTAATTTTTTTTGCCATTTTCATAGTACACTTAAATAATTCTACCTCCATGTGAAATTTTATTGAATTTGAACAAGCCAGTCAAAAGTTATGGCTGCGGGCAAAAAAAGCCCCTAGTTAAGCAGTCATTAATGATATCAATACCTCCCAAATCGCATAAAAATTGTAAAATAATTGAGCTATATAAGGGTGTGTGTGTTACTCATCTTATAATATTGGCTAAAAATCTCTACCGTGCAAACCTAATTATGCTAGAATGCAAAACTCTAGAATATAGGAAGTCATTCATAAAATATTAAACAATGAAATCAGATCAGAAAATATAAAAACATTTTTTGCCAAGGAAACTTACCTTTTTATCTTTAAAGCCTGATATTGGTGAAAAAACCTCATATGTAACTTTCCTGACTGTCAATATGGCAACGTAGTCAGCCACTAATACTACCGTAGCAACAGCTATTACTATAGAAATTATTCGTGTGCTAATATGCAAAGGTTCCCTTTCTCCCATACCTCTTTGGAAACATAGTCCAACAGTGTACGTAAGAATCTCCACAAAAGAAACACTTTGTTTGGAACTGAAATGCAGCAGTCTTTCAATGAGCGTTACAAAAAGCGTTATCAACAATGTCACGCTAATCACCGTTAACCATAAATTTGGGGAAAATGGGCTAAGAAGGGACATATCGAAAAGTGATGGTGGAACTCGTTTTGACGTAGTAAGAAGAGACCAAAATTCTTGAAGCAAAGGATGAGGAAAGTCCACAACTTTTGCACGAGCAAACGAGTTTGTGAGTAAAGCAGCCCCCAAATCAGCTTTTCCATTGGTTAAATCACCCACAACACCGTCCCATTTTCCATTGTCCTGAAATGATCCATAAAAACCGTCTTCAACCAAATAAAAATGAATTTGAAGGTTCAAATCTTGCTTTATTTTAATCAGCATGTCAACAGCAAAACCTATGCAGCATTCTGGAATTTGTTTTTTTGTACCGTTTGTATAGACTGTTTTCCAACATACATGTCCAACATCACACGTCGATGATACGGAGTCGAAGATACGGTGTTTTACAGGATGTATCATGGTGTAAGGTGGATCTAGAACACTCACAACACTAATCTTTTTATTTTTGCCACCGACTGGTGGAAAAGTCTTTAAATAGTTTGTTTCTCTGGCTACCGTTAAACCTTTGTTCGGATCATATATGGCAATTTCGGACCATTTTATTTTGTTGTATTTAACATAAAATTTGATTACGTCATCGTGTTTTTCAGAACTACTTGATTTTTGCCTGAAAGAGAGAAGAGACATAATACAAACAGGCAGAATATTTTCGCCTGACAGTAACCATCATAAGACAATTTTTCTGATGACAACAGTTTTTTGAAACGACGTCAGAAAATTTAATGGCGCGATGGTCAAACTTCAGTTTTTTCATGACTTTTGGACCGTAATAATGTTCTAGGTGCATCTTCTCCAGAAATTATGGCTCCAGACCAAGAAGCCCTACTCAACGACGTTAAGGTCGGATCTGAGGGCTGCATTTATTGGTATTGAAATTACTAATTTGGGAAAATATACTTCCTTATGACACAGTTAATTTGGTTTTTTCCGTATCAGTTTTCAAATTTTGTTAAATCTGATGCATTTTTTTGGAATAGTGATGACGTCATTCCAAAATTGGGGGTATTCGGGGTAAAAATGGGTTTTTCGGTCGGGAATCGATGGGGAAAATATTTCAAAGGACAAATTTCCTGCAAATTGATGCATTTAAGCGTTGTTTACCTGAAACCCAGCGCGGATAAGTTCCAACTTCATCTGAATTCTTGTAATTAGGACTAAATATTCCGAATTTGGGTTGTGACGTCAAAAAAAAAATGTGGATTTTCGCCGATATTGTGGCAATAAATTTTAATAAATTTTGACTTATCCACGCTCAGTTTTAAGTAAATAACGCAAAAAGTGCATCAATTTCCAGAAAATTTGTCCTTTGAAATAATTTCCCCATCGATCCCCAATCGAAAAACCCATTTTTTACCCCTAAAACCCAAAATTTTGGATCGACGTCATCAATATTCCAACAAAAAAAAATGTATCAAATTTAGCAAAATTTGAAAACAGATATGGAAAAAAACAAATTAACTGTGTCATAAGCAAGTATATCTTCCCAAATTAGTAATTTTAATACAAATAAATGCAGCCCTTAAATCTGACCGTCGCTGAGTGTCCTCCTCCCGAAGAAAAACGGGTCTCAAAAAGCCTGGGGTTTATAGGGTCAACACGCTTTGCAACGTTTTTGGATATGTTTGTAACGAGAATTCTTGCGGAACACTTACCTCTTACAAAATCTGTCATCAATGTCAATATTTACTTGCTTCTGATGTGTCCTATTTCTAATTTTATGTTCCTCTATCAATCCATTTCGATTTGATTTTTGAACTGCCAGCATATTTACAGGAAATGGAAAAACAGTTTGCACGTAACCCGAATCTGGATGCAGAATAAAATAAACATAATCAACTGTATTTGTACCTGTGAGCGCAGCTGCTTGGAGACATTGGATCGTACATTCCATCTCACAAAGTAAAATAAATACATTGGCGCGAGTAGCTTGAACCTCTGAAAATGTCTGTCGAATATACGTCGGATCTTTAGGCTTGTTGAGAATATATGTGGCATACTGTTTGGATTTCTTGCAATCGACGATGTGTTTGGCGTACATTAAACTCTCAACAGTCACCAGTATGGCCACTGAAGTAACTAGAAATATGTCAGACATGCTATCCACAGCGCAACCCCAATTGGACGGACCACTAATCCCCTAAAAATGAGGAATGTTGTAAAATTAACTTATACCATATACCTAATGTTTTTGTACGGAAATTTCACAGAAAATGTGGAAATTTGCAATTATTATTATAGTGAATGAAATGATTGCAATGTATAGAAAATCTATACCTTTTGATCGAGCTCTTCTTCTCTTTCATCGTGAAGTATCGATAACGGACATAACACTTTATCATATAAATGTGAAAATGTGCAGTGATTATCGGACTTGGTGCAAGCAGATGCCATTCCAAATAAGCACAGAAAGATAAGTCTCATTTCTGGAGATAATTTTCTTTACTGGTAGTGTCGGATTGAATGAGTATATCATTCAGCTTTGGGTCTGGATTATTTTGTATGAAAAATAAAATCAAGATTTATTCCAAAATTACTTTGCCTATTAATTTTTAATGCATATATTAATTCAAATATGAAGGGGATGGAATAGAGAAATATTAGAATGAAAAATAGATAAAAGAAATTAATGGAAAATAAAGTAATGAAATGAAATGAAATCAATTTATTATTTTGATTTCTATTCCACAGTAGAAAACCAAATTAGCCATAATAAAATCTTTATTTCTTATTTACATCATAATAACGTTGATTTTGGCTTAAAAAAAACAAACAAAAAAAAAACTATAACGATAAATACCATAAAACATATATAAATTTGATTGACAAGCAATTATAAAATACAGGCCCGGCGGAGTAGGGGGTGTGCATGGCGCGAAATCAACAAAGTAAAAAAGTGAAGATTTTTATTTTAAAAATGCACAAGAATACCTACAACACCACGCTAAGCACTCAACAAAAAAGTCTCTTTTTTATCATTCGCCAAAATAAATTTACTCCGAATTTTAGAATAAAGGTGCTAAATTAAATCCACGCCAAAAATTGTCAGAATAAAGTACTTAAGGACGCAAAACCATTTTCTACCCTGTCCTGTTGCGTACCACATACTGAAACGACTTCACTAGCATCCATTTTGACGTTATTTGATTAAATCACTTCCTTTTCTCTTGCATACAGTTCTACTATCGCTCTATGTAACATCTTGCTGAAACGAGGAATCAATGAATTGTTGAATACTGTTCTGATGGAGTCAACAAATTGTATTTCTTGAAGTTGTCTGTATACATGGCTGTATACGGTCATTAAAGTGGCACGAACAAAATGAAGAAGGGCTGAAACTTGAAATTGCAAGCAGCAAAATGAACTAAAAGGTCAAGAAGATAAGTTCTATCAAGCCGGCAACCCTAACTATGATCATCTTCTTAAAATGGAACATTCTTTGGACTCCAAGCTTGAGCACTTCGGTCAATCTTTAAAAGATGAAAAGATACACTGCTTCAAGAGGTTAATGAAAACAACAAGAAACTCGAAGAGAAACGTAACCAGGTAATAAACGAGAACAGATCTTACGCAGAGACTGTTAAGAATGTTGACATATCAGTCGTCAGACCTACTGCACCTGAATCAACAGTTGTTGATTTCCGTACCATGAAAGAGGCTAGAGATGAGAAAATTGCTGAGGAGCAAAAACGTAGGGTATGCCACATTATCTTACACGGAGTAAAAAAGGAAAGGAAAGGAAAGCAGTGTTAAAAAAAATGGATGAAGCATATGTTGCATCTTTTATTGAATCTTTAAAAGTTCCAGTAATTCATAAATCGATCATTAAGATAGGAACCAGCGCTAACAATAAGAGGCCGATTAAATTCTTTATGAGAAGTGAGGAAGACAAGAATAAAATTTCAAGCAGCAGGAAATCTGAAGACTAAGACAAATTCCAAGGTTTGAGCGTCACTGACGACTATACACTGAAGCAGAGGCAAACTATTAAAGAGTGGCTAGAAAAGGCTAAACAAAAGAATAATGATGAACCGGCAGATTCTTTTGGAGGGCTCTTGCAACCCCCAAAAACGGGATGTTTTTGAAGAAGTTGACAAAGCGGGAACCTGTGGCGATAGAATTGCAACAATAGATGACGCGATGGTTATTACTGATTTACATAGCAAAACTTGTACAAAAGAAGACTGTGGATTGCATACAGAAAAAGAATTTCACGTTGATTACTCGAAAATTGGCAGATCAAAATGCAAGATATGCCACAAAAACATTGTTATAACTGCACTTAGGATCAGGAAGTTCATTCAATTCAAATCTCGCTTTATTCTTCATTACCATCATATAGAATGCGCTTTTAAATCTTTTCGTCATGCCAGAATTAAAACAAATATTGTACAACATGTATCTGAGCTCGATGAATTTAATGAAATTAATGAGGAGCACAAGGTTATAATCGCAAAGTTGATTGAGGAAGAAAACATATCAAGGGTCGTACCACAACATTTTAGCACAAGAAAATCCAATAAAAATGTATTACATCGAATACCAACTAAACCGCGCCGAATTAGCTGAAGTCTCTAAACGAACCAGCCTTTTCTGTCATGTTTACTAACGCCGATCAGCTTACTTTGCAAAAAATGGATTAGTTGAGAGGCCGAATCCAAAAAGAAAAACCTCTGATTATTGCAATCTGTGAAATGAAACCAACAAATTCTAAAAATCGAACACTGCTCGATTATGATATACCAAGCTACTAAATTCATTTAATCAACCTCGGATCAACTTCTGGAAGAGGTTCGGCTGTTTATACCCACACATCACTGAATCTATCAGTCGTGGCGGTGAAATGATGCTTTTCGGTTAATTTCATTGAGACCCGAAGCAGACTAATAACTCAGATATTAATAGCGAAAACCTTAATAAGCTTATTCGGTGCCTGTGCATGAAGTCCTACAGTCATAAATGTTTTGTAGAAGACTTCAACTTCAAGGATATTAATTGGACAACCTGGTCGACTTTCCACAATGAAGAAAGCAAAGAAGCTAACTTTATTGAGGCCATTTGTGATTGTTGCTTATTCTAACACAACCTGCAAACATCTCGCATGCGTAGTAAAGACGAACCTCTGTTGATCAATTTTGGTATTTACCGATAATCAGATATAAGTGTCGGATGTAGAACGCCATGCCCCATTAGGAAAGAGCGACCATATACTACTATAACTTTCAAATTTAACTGCTATATAACGAAGCATACTCAAAAGAAGTTCAAATACTGATCTAAAAAGTTATTTTTTTATTACTCGTTATGTGAACACATTGTGCCGTGACAGGATGTTCAAATGGCGCATATAGATTAATTAAATGGAGGGAAGAAATGTGCATAGACCACGGTGTAAAACACTCCTCTTGTACATGTGAGGAACCTTTCAAGTGAGTAGTTTTGACTGTGAATAGTATAAGAATAATTTTGTTTGAATGCAACAGAAGTATCAGTTTATGTCTGGATTTCCAGCAAGTAATTAAGATTTTCGGCAGTTGGCGTAAACTCACATATAGAATATGAGCATTTGATTTCTATCAAAAATTTCCCACAGCAAACACATAAATCTTCAAGATCGGGTCTTACAGACAGAAATGGGTAGCACTCATCAATGGTCATTCCAGGATCAAAAAAACTGATCTGTTTATGGTGTTTTCCGAAGATTTTTTTTACTGCTTCCTTTGCATGTACCTCTATTGCAATGCCATGCTTTTTAGCTAGACTATTAAATTTATTTTTATGGATAAGCTTTTGGATTAGTTTATCTGGGTTTTCACTCGGATTATTTGTCACTGTGTTCATTCTACTGAAGATTTCAAGGCAGTTATTCTTCCTTTTCTCTGATCAAACCATGCATCTGAATCTGACTACTCCTTTTGGTTGCATCATAAACATCATTTATTTGTTGTTTGTTCATTATTAATGTTGATGTAAATTTTTGTACATTTTTCTCTAGTGTTTCCTTTTCATCATACTTAAATTCTTCTGCTTGTTTGATGACAGTATTTGGTAAAATATCTGGTTTCTTTTGTTGTCAATTTTTTTGCGTTTTTTCTTAAACTCAATCAACTCAACGAAACGCGATCCATAAGCACAGTCTTTGAATGCATTATATAGTTTATCTCTCATTTTCTCCCCAGTTTCGGGTTGTTCATAAGGTGTGGAGAAGGCTTGTAATGCCTCCAGGTTGGCTTTTGCCTCATTTTGGCTTATACGCTTTTTGTAACTCGATGTTGAAAAAACCAATTCAATGACATGTTTCATCGTCAAAAGTGTCTTAGTTGCCGTTGGCACGTTCCACACGGATAGTTTACTGGTCCACGTAGGTTTGGTCATTCCGCTTGAAACAGCAGCCTCTATTCTAAACAACATCGCCGTTACGTGATCGCAGTTACCTAGTAAGCCGGCAGTGCAGGTACAATAAGCGCTAACAATTTTACCACCAGGATTTTTCTTTTCGACAGCAGCCCAAACATTGTGAAGGCGTTGCCCTAAACATAACGGGCTTGAATCAGAACTCACATGCCAGTAAATTTAGTTTACGAAATCACAAGCAAAATAACGGTATCCTTTGCCTTCTTTGTAATGACAGTCAAGCTTATGGAGGAATTCATTGGGGGTGTTAATGCCAACCAAATATTTTGAGATGTCGTGGTAGTACACTGGAGGCCACTTTTGAAGACCACCATCTCTCTCTCCCAACCACTGCTTTAAAGAAGATGGATCAGGTAGAAATACATCATCAACTATAAGCTTATCTTTATACTCATTTTGAGCACAAAGACGTTGTTTTTCTGCTGAGGAATCGACAGGAACTCGTTCTTCAGAACAGGCAAAAACTCTAAGAAAAAGCTAATAGAAAAATGACGTGTCCGTTACTTCAGATTTTCTTATTGTAGGAAAGGAAAAAATTAAGTCAAACATTCACCTAGAAACCAGCGTATCAAAGTCTCCCTCCGCAGACCTTTTTGCAGTGACACAAATACACGAAGAGCCTCGATGCTCATTAATCTAAAGTCCTGTAATGACATATAAGAGATGCATGACTTCCTTCCTCCATGTTTACTTCGATCGTGTTTATTTCGATGCATGTGTCCCCATGTGCTTTGTTCGCGCTATCGGCTACTATCCCTTATGGTATGGAAAGGTATCGACTATAAACTTGATCATTCTTCAAAATACGTACGATCTCAATGCATCCAGTTTTTGAAATGGAAGAATGCGAAATAGCATAGTCAAAATGCTGACAAAAGTTGCTGAAGAAGATTTGAGTGCGTTTGTTCAAGATGTCAAAGATTAAAGATGTTGTTTTCTAACGAAAGCGCAAGATAGTTTTACCGTCGCCGTTTCATGTTTGTTTACCTTCTCTAACTTGTTTCGAAGCAACAGTGATATGCGCGCGCATCATTTATCGGAGATCGAGAAAAGGTGTATTAAACACGCAACTTGCCGTCGTTGGATGTCAGCTATTGGTCCAGGCTATAAAGAGCAATCCCGACTCGAATACACAAAAGCGAGAAAAAAAGTGACTATACTGATGCGTCGTGCAAAATGGACATTTGAAAATTGCATCGCCAAGAAATCAAAAGACCAACCCGAAAATCTGTTGGTCACTTATTAGTAGAAGCAGACCAAAACAGAAATTACTCCATTAGGCCATCCTTAAATAATTCTTTGTTTGCCGTAACCCGACCGACCCTTAAAAATTCACGCCGACTCTAAAAATTTTCCTCGGTAAATCACGAGAATGCGAGTAAAACTTTTTTCCGACAAAACTTATCGACCTCCGACTCTTGTTTGAAAAAAATTCCGTCTCCCAAAATTATTTTCCCGTTTGTCACTCAAATATTTTCTTTTATTCTTTAAAGTTAAGCATTTTCTATGCATTCTATTTATTCCTATTTCCATTTTCCATCCCATATATATCGCCCATGTTTGTCTCTTCGTTCTGTACATTATACTTGTGGGTGTGGAATCGAACAAATCAGACCTTATTCAGTCATTTGATATAGCAAATTAACATTTTGAATTTCGAAGATTCTTCACGTTCTTTCGACTTGCAGCGTGACAGTCAAGTTAGCGTGCTTACGTGAAAAAGCCCTGGGAACGGCAATGAGAAATGGTT
>JAYJMG010111151.1:1278-15954 GCA_036873935.1 Stomotoca atra
TGACTCCGTTACGCACAAATGACAGACCAAAAAGTGAAAACAGATTGAAATTTCTTGTTTTTATTTAGGGGTTGCGAAACCCCTCAAAATCATGTTTGATTGATCAGATTATTAATTATTAATTATTAATTAATTAATTATCTCCTCAAATTATTTTGCGCTTCCTTTGGGGTATTAAACCAAGCTGATTAAATACGCAAAAGCAAAATAAGATCATGGAGTAGCGTCAATGACTTCGCTTTACACATAAGTAGATTGGTGCAGACTGTTTCCTGTTCGAAACCTAATCGGGATTTTCGGGTAAAGGGAAATCATTTACGCAAATTATCCCCCCTAATGCCTCAGTGAGAGACTTGACTTTGATCCCATGTTCTTTGCTTCTTGACCTAACTCGCAAGCTGCCATGTGACTCCTTGATCATGCAAAACTTTGTTGCAAATACTTAAACTGCCTAAATGACGATATGTGGTTAATTTCAAGCAAACCTCACCGTAATGTTGCAAAAAAGCAAAAAAACTTACACATTGCATACGGTTTGAGCTGTTCACACCATTTTCAAAGCTATCATCAGAAGTCTGTTTCGCATCAAGAATTACTTCGTCAGTATTTTTCAAGTCCTTGTCATATTCTTCTTTTCTGAATCTGTATACTTGAAAAGCTTTTCCTGCTGCTTTTCCATCCTGTAAAAGAGATAAAACATAGCCTAAAAAACATAACCAGAATAAGGCACTGGGATCAAGGTTGATTTCATGTATGGAAAAACATAGTTTGAATAGCAACACTAACCACCTTGTTCCCAACGCTATTTGTTTTTGACAATGGTGTTATGGGGAACGAAGTTGCAACATTGATCCAGCTTTCCATTCCTTTTGGCAACAGAGAGAGAGAGAGAGAACTCCGACTATTGAAAACAAAATTATATTTTTTTGTTTTTATCGCTGCTGTGGTCGTCGTCGTTGTTGTTGTTGTTGCTGCTGTTAACGCAGCTCTCAGATTTTTTTCCCAACGTTTGGACCAAAAGCTCGACCGAGATTTTGGAATCTGGTCTGTAAAATTATATGAATTGTACAAAGCCCGGCCGGAGTGTTGTAACAGAAAGACTCGGCCGAGCTTTTGTGAACAAGGTCTGTAAAATGTAAGTAATCTTGGTCGGTCGTGCATAGTTTAGTTTAGCCCGATAGGTTTAGTTTCAGTAAATCTCTATTTGAATCGGCCGAGTGTTTGAGAGCGCGGCTGAGAGTTTCTATCTTGATATTGAAAGGATGTCCAAATCCCACGGTAAAATAATCTAAACTTCCAATTCCTCACCTTAATAATTGATATCTGTTGAGCCAATTTGTCATCGCACATCCTTTTCTCACTTTTACAAGCAATCTTTGCTGCCTTTCGTTTAGTCATTTTCTTCATGTTAGCAATCTTGCTCAAATCTACTGGTTCGCCTTGCTTAGCAGACTGAAGCACTTTAATCTGCTTGACCAGTATGTCCTTGCCTCGTAAACTTTTATCCAATAGATGCTGTAATTTGGCAATCTCTTTTTTGTATGACTCGATCTAAACGCAACAATAATGCTTTAAACATCCATTAGTGGCTTGGTCTCCTGGGTCTTTTTGACTGGTGATATGTACTTTGGTAGGGATAAGTGATAAATGATGGAAGTATAACGTAAAATGACGCAAGTTTACGACAATTCCATATCTTATTCTATTCAAAGCTTTCGGCCATGACATCGGCCATTATCAATGATATACAATTCGACAATTTTTTTTATTTTTTTTCTTTGGTAGGGTTTACATTTTTCAGGGTTTTATTTTGGGTTAACTTTAAAAATGATGGCTTCGTTTTGAATTTTTTTTACCCCCTTGATGACCATGTTACTTCACTTTATTTTTCACCATTATCAGGGGGTTAGTGACTGCACTAATGACGGGTTAATATGATGATAAAGAAGAAGAAGAAGAAGAAGAAGAAGAAGAAGAAGAAGAAGAAGAAGAAGAAGAAGAAGAAGAAGAAGTGGAGGTGGAGGAGAAAACCTACCTCAGAACAGTCTATTTTAATGTCAGCCAACTTGCTGCAATAAGTTTCCATTCCTGTTGAAGTTGAGATCGAAGTTAAAACTGTTGAAATGGTTTGTGTGAAGGATTCTAGTATAGCTGTAGCAGACGTTGATACAGCATCTGTAGATGGTGGTTCCACTACCGGCGGGGAGGTTCACACAGTAATGTCATGCTTACGGGCAGCTTCTATGAATTTGGCAGGAAAGCCGCAACGAATTTCAATGCGATGTGTTTTTGAAGCTCGGTGAAAGGCTGGTGGTAATTTATGTGTGGGGATGATGTGAGATCGCGTGGTTGGAATGAATTCTTTCGCTTCTGCATTCAATTGGGACCAACTGAGGATCGCATCTATAGTAAGAGTGATAAGAAAAGGATTTGTTTAAGATCTATTGGTGATTTCAGTGAGAATCGTTGTGTCTGTTCAACCTCGATTCCAGGGCTTCTTCTCCTTTTTGATAAACTGATAGCTATCATTTTATCAAAAAGGAGAAGAAGCCCTGGGATCGAGATTTGTTTCTGTTAGAACATGATAAACTTACCATATCTTTGTTCCATCGTGTGATATTCTATGTAGAATTCTATTTATTCTTTAAAAAAATATATTTATCTCTTGAGAAAACGTCTGTCCGCATCAACTTTAAAAGCAACGAATGCTGAAAATTATATGGCGTCAAATAAAGATTTTGTCGTTGATATTGTCGTCAACATAAAAATGATGCATTCTTTTTCAAGATGTCGCAAGCCAATTAGTTCCCTGTGTTGCCAATTGGTGAAGGGGATCTGTTTAATGAACTGCATGCCCATTAAATGAACTCAAGTTTGGACCAAATTTGTCAAACTTTTCCCCCGGTGACTTTCGTTTCTTCCTTCAATGAGATTTTGCAAGTCAGAGACAAATGACTTACAAATATAAACTGCTCTCGCGAAGCCCCGTAGGTGAAGGCATTTGCTCAGTTACAAATAAACCGAAAGACCACTGAGACTAACACACATTAACTCTGATACGGACTTCAAAAATCTTCTTGTCAAAGCACATTAAATACCGTTAATTATCGATTAAACGCCATCCGGGAAAATAAACGCCTATGTCAGCGTTAAATTGATCATTTATTACGGTAATTCGCTGTATGGTCTTCCTTGGGCGTAAATGATTTCCTGTAACCCAAAAATTCCAAGTATTTGTTTATTAGCTAGAATGTATAAGACCAACCTCGATCCCAGGGCTTCTTCTCCTTTCTGATCGATCGCAGAGTGAAAGAAGCCCTGGGATCGAGGCTGGTACAAGACGTTACAAGGTGTAAAACGAACAGTTTTGTTATGTCCCATGAGATTTTCGACTAGTATTACTGTCTGTAACGCGGACAAGGGGAAAAATCAATCAACAGCCTATTTTTGTCGATTTAGGGACAAACCTTCCTTTTGATAATCGAAGCACCTATCGACATAAGCATATCACGAGTTTTTGACCTGGCAAAAGTTTCTCCGATTCAAAGTAGTAGAATCGGGTGCATGTCGGAGTCTATGAAAACGCATTTCCAACCTATACTTTTGGTGCACAAATTGTATCGAGATCGCGTGTTGTTATTTTGCAAGGATTCTGTGACACTGAAGAAACCACCACAGTTTAAAAACACATTTTTTTAAAAGAAAAATTTGCCCTAATCCCTGTTTTTCAGCCCTTAGGGATTTTTTTCAAGGTCAAAAATCGAAAACTTGGCCCAGATTAAGGTCCTTGGGTCAATTTGTCTTTCCCTAATTTTTCACGAAAACCTTTTAGTTTGCTGCAAAAAAGTTCCGAAAAGCTATTTCACCAACCTCGATCCTAGGACTTCTTTTCCTTTTTGATAAACTGATAGCGGCTATTTTATCGAAAAGGAGAAGCCCTGAGATCGAGGTTGCTATTTCACAATAAAACAGTTACAGTTTGAATGATAAGCAATAGAAGAAGTTTTTGAACAGGTGAAGCCGGATCTCCACTAGACGATTTTAACGACGATCGTCGCGTATGCTCAAATCTGATTGGTTGCGCTTTTTTTCCTGATGAAAAGTAGAATAGTTTTCTACTTTTCGTCCCGAAAATCGTCTAGTGGAGATTCGGCTTTACTGAGAACTTCTTGAAAATCCCTCTCCAACAACAATCGGTGTAAAAAAGTGGGAAAATTTTAGTTACATTATATTTTTCCTTTTGGGTTTAGCCACTTCCCCGAGTGAATTTTCAAAAATTTGCAACAATTATCGACAACAGGCTTGTTCCATATTTTAATTAAAAAAGTTCTCCATGGGAAACATTTCTGAAACATCAGCTAGGTTGGGGAAAATTTCCGAGTGAAAAAAGGACCGATTCTAGAATCCAATGTACGCACTGCACGGTTCTAGTGGAATGCTTGATATCTGCTACGATAGTGTGTAATAATGTAAGGAAGGTCTGCAGATTCTAAGCACATATACTACCTGCGCGTGAAGTGTGTTTCAATTGCATGTAATATAGTCAGAGCTCCTGACGGGTGATTTTACCCCATCAGCGGCAAAAAGTTTGAACCGTGCATTGGGAGGCGTGTAGAGGAAGTAAAATGCATGGTCAGCTGCCCCAGTCATGGGAGGTGTGACCAGTATATAGCCAACAGAGCTTAATCCAGACGGTGATAATTCTCAAATTTATCGACTGCTAAAATCATTGATACCATCAGACTTTTAAGCGAGCTGAACTAATTTAGATAATGAGGAATAAAGATTCAGTTTTCCCCATGCTTTGCCTAAAGTAATGATGTTCGAGACTTCTAACACCTAATATCTTTAAAACGGTAAAGAATTTCAATCGCTTACTTTTAGAAGAGCTATCAGATGATCTCAATGGTTTTAGCAGTAGATAAATTTGACAAACTTATTCGGTAAAACTGGAGATGGAGAGAGGAAAAAGCCAGCACAAAAAGCACATTAGAATTCAAGATAACATTTAAAAATAAAGTTAATAAAATAAGTATTTATACACAGGAGGGAAAAATGGATAAAGTATTGGAACAATCACTCTATCAGGTATTCCTATCAACACAGTCGAAAGCCAAAGAAACACTGACATGGAGTCCAACTTTATACGAATTTAAGGGAAACAACACAGCCATGAAAGCATTTATTGACAACTGCCGTAGAATGAAATGAAAATATTTCAGTGTAATATAAAAGAACAAAACAAATTCAGAAAATTGTAATCCAATACTATTCGCATAATCAGAAACGCTTCCACTTTTTGCTTCTGAGCACGCTGGTGTTCACTTATTGTTCAACACGTTTGCCCGATTGAGACGCTCACCGTTGACAAACTGTAAATTTTACCCAGCGGTATCGAGGCCAGACGACTTCGCAATGTTTCTGAACAATTAATTCACTAAGATAGGCCCGCTGGGTTCATAAGACACATGTAGTTTGTATAGAATGAAAAATCTAAATGTGTAGATGCAGGTGAGGCTAAAAGGAAGACTGTCCTGGATCCCGAATATCGAAAGTGACGGACTGCTGTTTGTCGTTTGCCATAATTTAATGATTTGTTTTTCGAAGGCGAAGTGAAGCCTAGTGTCTCCTAAATTTTGTGAGTCTCCTGTTTTCCTTGATCAATTAAAAGCACCAGGCACAAAAAGGACCCACAAGAAAACGAGGGCACGAAGGTACGATCCCCACAAAATTTAACAGACTCGAGCAAAAAAATTACAAAAAACGTTGGGGCAAATTTTTCAAACACAACGACACTGTATACATATAATTGATTAATGTCATGTTTAAATAATCGAAACCAATGAAGTGAATTTACAAAAACAACAACAACAACAACAATAACAAGAGACTACAGTAAGGACAAAAGAAAATCAACAAGTAAAATAATTTGAGACAATATGACAGCCACAAAACCAAGTGATATTTTGGCACTACCGAAAGAATAAAAGCCACAAGGCAATGTGGAACTTGACAAGTGGTTACCTACAAAGCTTCAATTTGAAAGAGCTTGAAATGAAGCGACTACAATGGCTGAGAATGGTACCCATTAACAAACAGCCTCACTTGCAACTGATGCAGTTACCCAGTGGGCAATATCGTTAGTCACTGTGGAGGAGTGTATTTCTATAGAAATTCAATAGAAATGCACTCCCACACAGCGACTATTTAATGATTTTGCCCACTGGATAGTACTTCTATGGATGTTCTCCCAAGATAACCAGCTTGGGTATAAATCAATAGCTGAAGGTTACTGCACCAAAAATCTCTTAGGGAATTAAAAAGGCATGTCTCCAATTATTAAAATAATTATTGAATGGGTACCATGCTCAGTCAGTGCAGTCGCCTCATTTCAGCAACACACGGACTTAAACCCCCAAAACAGAAGAAAAATGTCTATGCATAATTTGGACTGATGAAAGACTGAGGGCGGCAAAACTAATATTACTTGATACAGTGTTTTCACCATGATCATATTTTGTGTTGGACATTTTCAATTTTTTCTCCAAGTGATCAAAGAAACCTCGTAATCAACTAATAAAAATCAAATTCCATCGGTCAACTCTCCAATCTTAATTTAGCAAGTACAGCTCTGAATATTAGGGTCGTTATTAGTTAGATAGTGTGACCAAGTCAAATGCATTGTAGATTTGAAATGAACTGGATTGAGTGAAGA
Source organism: Stomotoca atra (assembly GCA_036873935.1). Taxonomy (NCBI): domain Eukaryota; kingdom Metazoa; phylum Cnidaria; class Hydrozoa; order Anthoathecata; family Pandeidae; genus Stomotoca; species Stomotoca atra. The sequence continues at coordinate 7,994 of JAYJMG010111151.1, forward strand.
TTATGTACTGCTAGTATACAGCGGGCAAAATCGTTAAAACGTCACTGTGAAGGAGTGTATTTCTATTGAAACGAGACGCATTATGCGCATCGTTTCAATATAAATACACACCTTCACAGTGACTTAATGATTTTGCCCGCTGGGTAGTAGCATCAGATTGAAAGAATACCTGTTACTGAGGATAGAAAGGAACGGTAAGCTCTTACAGGACATACATTCGGGTACATTGGTAGCTAATGTAGCTGTATATATACTTGACAAAAAAATATCAAAACCAAAGACAAAACAAAAATTGCTAAGTAAAAAAATATAAAATTTAAATAGCTACTCATAACTGCGGTTCGTAACGCATAATGGTAGCACCGAGTGGTACGCTATTTAGGCCCTATATACATTACATGTAATAAGTTTATTTTACAATAGACATTTTTACAATTTATTGATGGTTCACAAGAGAGCATATTCAGAAACACGAAATAATTCTAAATTAACTGCCTTCGGCAAAAAATGCAGATTAAATGAGCCAAACTTAACACCTAAAAAAATAATTCTACACTACACGATAGTCGGTGGGCAAATGTAAGTTTACACATCATAGCTTTACGCTTACCCAGTGGGCAAAATCGTTAAAAAGTCACTGTGGAGAAATGTATTTCTATTGAAATACATTTCTCCACAGTGACTTTTTAACGATTTTGCCCACTGGGTAGAAATAAGTCTTTACTTCACACAAAAAAAGAGAGAAAAACATTTGACTTGAACACAGAACATTACACAGTATCTCGAACTCACAACGACTTCTACATTAAGCTACCCAGTGGGCAAAATCGTTAAAAATTCGCTGTGGAGGAGGGTATTTCTATTGAAATGAGGTGTATTGTTTCAATAGAATACTCCTCCATAGTGAATTTTTAACGATTTTACCCACTGGGTACGAGCAATATAATGAACTTCCAATAACACAAAGACATAAGGAATAAATAATATGAAAAAAAAAACATTTAGGAAAATATATTCCTCACAAAAAATATTCTTTTTTTAAAAAAATATGAAAATTCTTTAATGTATAAAAATCTGTAAACACGAAAAATCAACTCTGGAGCGGAGTTGACTTCAACCAAACTGTCTCAATGCTCTCCAGCAGCGACATGACGTTCAACTACCAACACGTAATTCCTATCATTTCAAATAGTTGCATCTTTCTAACTGCTATTCAATGTCACTAACCTCAAGCGAAACATCCTTCTTAATTCCTCTGAACAAATGTAAGTGCCAACACTAGGTTCAACAATTTACTCTTTCATGTTTTCAACAATACCACTGGTTACATCTCAGCGACACACTTGCCCACATTGACCGACAGTGTTCGCTTTACATGGTGGTCACTATGGAATTCTCAGTAAACCTGCATTTACGGTTTCTTCTGGATGTTCCAAACATCCTCATGGCGTATGAGCCTGCTCCTCTTTCTCAAAATATGTTGACTTGCTGTTATACTTCGTATGCACCAAAGTAAGTTACTGACTCAGCATAAGAAACGTAGGGTAAGTGTTCAATCGCCACACCTACTGCTAGCCGATCACCCGGGTTCAATAGGAATACTGCTGATGCGTGCGTGGAGTAAAATGCTTGACCATTTCTGGTGTGATCAGGCCTTGTTGCAAAGCCCCTCAGAAGAATCCATTTCTCGTTCTTACGAAAAAGGTAAACATAATGCACAAGCATTGGTTCAATACCAGGTTCGTCAGCTTGAAAAAATACTTGAGAGTAAATGTTATAAAATCCTTTTTTCGGCACAATTAATACTCCTCCCTCTCGCTTGAAACCACCATATATGTAACCAAATCCTGTGTTTTCCCAGTCTTTAAGTATTCCTGCAAATAAACAACAGAACACATAATTAGTAAATATATATAATAATAATAAATGTATGTAAGAATTTAGCGGTGCAATAAGTCCTTGCCAAGAAATTTTTTGCTAAATAAGATATATTAACTGAATAGCCTTTTTTTAAATATGTGGCTTAAAAAATCTTTCACACAATTCAAATTAACTGGAAATAGCAATCTACAGTAAATTTTTGGACCCATCACGCTAAACTCTGAGAAAATCATTACTTTTCGCAAATTGACGTCAACTGGCAGTCAGTCTGAACTTACAGACATAATATTTTCTGAATAAATAAAGAGATGTGATACACTATCCCTACTGGACATGGAAGAAGCAAGCAAGAAGAGCACTGCTGCTGGAAAATAAATCACAATTCTCACCTTTTGGCATTTCTTTCAGCTGCGCAGCAAACTGAAAACCAGTAAGGTGGACGACTGCTTTGTCCTGCAACTAAAAAATATTGTTAACATAGATATTAATACTGCTGGCAAAGTACAGAGATCAGCAACAATAATAGATAATTTGTTTTAAATCATATTATCATTCTCTATCTTCCAGATCCCAATCATTATACAACCCTTTTTTTAGCCCTCATTTTTAGAAATAAGAACCAACTAAGTTTCAAATGCACCAGTACACAGAAAACTAGTAAATAGATAAACCTTACTTTTACAACACTGCTAGGGCCTGGTGGACCAGCATAACCATTCGGCCCTTGAATACCCTGGGCTCCAACATCCCCTGGTGGTCCTGGTTTACCTAAATGTGAAAATTTATACACTGAAAAACCGGACACAAAAATATAAGAATTTAAATACTAAGCATTAGTACGTAGTTAACTACAAAAATTAGGAACTCAGTAATTTAACAAAAAAGAGGCAATCAACCTACCATTTTTGCCTCTGAAACCAGGAAGTCCAACCGGTCCAAGTGGGCCTGCTGGTCCTTTAGAACCTTTAAACCCTAAAAGGTACAGTTGAGTACATGAAAATCCAGTTACACCTGTGAGACTAAACATTTTTGTTTTTCCTCACAAACCTATTTGAATCTGTTGTTTGTTTTATAAAAACGAGCACATATCAAAATCAGCAGAGCTGGAAGTTACAAAGACTTCAGCGATTCGACCCCCCCCCCTGGAGAATTTGTTCTAATAACTTTTTTTTGGTGCGTAATAAAGTACCAAGATTTTTTGACAATTCAAAACATTCTATTAGACATCTGCAGGAGAAAAATCAGACCAAACGGGCATCCAATCAAAAGTTATGGATCATTAATCAACCCCACCTAAAATGTTCCATAGAAAGTATACTAAAATTGGAAAAGACGTAAACTTTGATAACTTTTGATACATAATTGCAAACAATTCGCAGTTTGGCACACTGTTACGTTGTTATGAAATAAATGTGTGTGGTAAGTTGACAGTGACGTGACAGTAAATATTTCCATGATTATCACAATTTTTTGAATTCAACAATTCCGTGCAGTTTTACATGTTAAATAAAATTCATTGGGCTCTCAGAATTTTGAAACAGAACTGAAAAATTCAATTTAGTTCAGGCTGGAAATTTTTTTTAGGAGAACCAGTAATTTTCGGATTTTTCAAAGTTGGTGACGTCACATGAAAACTGCTGACATCAGCAACCGAATCCCCCCCCCTTAGCAATGAACAGTCCAGAAGAACAGTATATAGGAACAGAAGTAATGAAAAAGCAATGATAAATAAACAACAACAAAAAGTATGTAAGTATGCAAAATGATTATAGTATGTAAGTATAAATTAAGATTTTTAGTTTCACAAGGGATGTTAACAGATTAGTAGATTAGTATCTCACCTCGCTTACCTCTTCGCCCTCTATCACCTACAAAAAAGATAGGAAACAGGTCAGAATCTTGGTTTTCTTGAAAAATTAAATGTAAAAGGTAATGAATAAAGTATTTACCTTTTGTGCCAGGTGGACCCTGAGGACCTTGCCGACCTAAAAAATATGTATTAAATACATTAAAAACCACTGAATCCATTTTTGAAAAGCAAAATTTTGCTTTTTCTTTAAGTCAAATTTTTGAACAAGGGATGCCCAAATAAATAAAAACGTTAAAAACCTCCTTCAGCTACAATATAACTTTACTAGAAAATAATAAGTTGGTTGCTCAGAAACATACCCCATTTCAGAAAGGTTATTGTGACGAGACAGTTGAGCACTTAAGCATTGTTTCTACTGTCAAGTTCTCTAGTCTGATGAAATCAACACAACAACTTGGCAGTAAATGAACAATACAAACTGCATGCGTGCTTAACAAAAGAGCAGTATGTTTTGGAAATTATTTTCAAGCCAAAAAAAGATTTAATTCTTCTTGATTTCTTCCACCTCACAGTTTCCTCATTCCTTTTTTGCAAAATTGAGGTGACTGTTAAGGCAGATTTCCACTAAGCAATTTCACGTGAATTTGTTGGACATATAATTTGCTGCAATGTGATTGATTCAAAATCAGCTGTAGAAACTTCGCTGCAAAATTATTCTGCTTGCAAATTATTTCGCCTAAAAATATTAACCAATCAAATTGCAGTCTTCGTTTAGATGTTGATTAAATTGCATTAATTATTCATGTGCTTTTCTGGCCAAGTGGAAATGCATTTTGCGCGAATAACATTTCAATTGCAGAAATTTTTTGCTTAATGGAAATCCGCCATAAAGGACAGTCATTATCTTAAATTTACATTGAGAAATTAAGTAATTAAAATAAATTCAAGTTCTATAATCTTAGAAAAACGTCAACAGTCTCTACAAGCCTGCATAAATATTTAGATGAAATCTGAGGAATAAGGAGTTTTATAAAGAGTAGAAATATCAGTCAATAACTCAGAAAAGAATTATCTATATGTGCCTGTTCATTTTTCCTAAGTTGACTTTCATCCAAAACTTTTTATTATGCAATTCTTCCATTTACCTTTCGTGAAAAAAGTAGCATTTTTACATTGATCTTTCAGTTCAATGTGAAGCAAACTTTCCACCTCTTTTTAGTTTATTGAAAAATGTTAAAGACAAAAAAATTTTGAAGACCCTTCATTCCTGATAACTATTCCCATGTGTGGCGAGAAGAACTTTTTATGAACATGTGCAAAAGTTCAAATCTTGATAAGATTGAATTTATCAATTATAGAGACTAATTCATATAGGCTTTAGTGGTTGGGGTTCACCCAAGCTTGCTAGTAATGCCAGGTTGCTCTATTCATTCACTTTGCCAGTAAAATCTACTGGTAAGTTTTCAGACATGGAATGTCTGATCAAGAATTTTTTTTGAATAATCCTCCAATCAAAAAGTTCTCCTATTACCTGTTTTGCTACAAATAAAAACCGTTTTTCGGCTTAACAGAAAATTCATGATTGAAGTGGCAAAACTTTAATTTGTTTACTCTTTTATTAAGTATTTGCATGAGCAAAGTGCCTTAAAATATTGCACTTCAATGAGAGAACATAGACTGAGCTATCATGAAATAAATAAATAAAAGCATACAAATTATTTATTAGTTTACTGTCCAAAAAAACAAAAGAAGGATTACATATGATTTTCGCAAACATTTCGTGATTGTGACACTGTGCACATAATACCATAATAGGATCATCCTTTGGAAACACAAATTAGATTTATGTATTATGAAAACAATATCAACTTTCAACTTATTACCTTACCAAGAAGCTATCAACTTTTCAAAGTCTATGTATTTAAATAATTCAACTGTCAATAATATAACTGGTTGTAAATCTCCAGATTAAGTATGACACATTTTTTTATCTTGTTTGGCGGGATATGACGGAGAGACTTTTATCTGCATTCATTATTAAATTTTCAAAGTGAAACATCTGTCCTGAATGTTACGGAGAAGATCACTTTGTTTCACCGAGGATATTATGCATCACATTTAAAGAAGAGTCAAATCTGATGATGCAGCGGGAGGCGTAATTCACATGGTTAAGAAAATCTAACAGCCAATCAGATTTATGTTTCATTACTTTCAAAGTTTAAAGAAAAAGCTAAAAATCATGTGTTCTTTACAGACTTAGATGACTTAAGATGACAAGGATAAGAAACTTAACGAACTTGGTAACACGATTTTTCAAAGAATCACAATCACAGTAATCAATTTGTTTGAGATGGCTTTAACGTACGAATATCTTGAAATTAAATCATTTACTAAAACGTTCCCACACTTCAACACAAACTTAACTTTCCCACAATTTAATGTTAACCCACTTTTTTCCCACAGAATCAGAAAGATAAAACTATACAGAACTACAGTAAAAGTTTCATCAGGTAAACACAAGCATAAGATGTTAATGAATTCTTAACAATGATTATGAGGGTCAAGTTAACTTTGGTTCACATCCCCATTTCAAGCTTTGTTGTTTTCTTAGTCCAAAATAAAGAATTAAGCAGAATAATGGAATGTCAAAATCCTGTGAGAAAATCTATGTATCATAAAGTTCCACTCTGGTGATACTGTGTCACTGAGCAAACCTACACCTAGTTGCAAATGGAAAGCCTACTCAAATCAATGCATATATCCCATAAGCAACAATCATGGGAATTTGATTTTCTTATTCACAATATGAACAGAAGTTGTTCGAGGATTCAAATGTCACAACGAAAAGAAGAAGTCACTAATAAGCAATCCAAATAAATAACAGAGATATGTACAAATAATGAAAATTCACATGCACGTGATGTGTCATTAATATGACAGTTCAAATCCAAACTCTAACTTTGCATAATTAATGCAATTGTGCTTGCTCCATAAATAGAATGATAAACACTGCAGTCAGCTATGCTCGTAAACAATTCACAGTGTAAACAAGTCACAGTATTCCTTCACATGAGAATATTTACTCAGTAAAACTTATCACTAACTCCAGGGAATTTGAACTTTTCAATTTCTTCATTGAATACTTGCATTGTTTGCGCTTATTTACATAAAGCAACAAGATATTACTGACCGTTAAGTACATATAAGTCTTCAACAGGCACTTAACACTAATTTATCAGAACAAAGCTCACATCAAAACGAAAGCAAGGCTGTCAACTGAGGCTTCATATTTTGAATTTGGTAACAAAACCATAACAAACACATGCATTTTCCCGTGTGAAGATTCGTTGTGAAAACCATGAGAAAAATATTTCATTATGAGAAAACTTTTTTCTCGGTGTGGTGTGACTTGCATCATCAAACACTCTATCCACACCCATATTGAATGCTTTCTCAAAAGATAAGGATATACAGTCCAGCTTGTTTATGAAAGAGATGTTCTTATGTATAGGTTTTAGGTTTTAAAAACACTTCACCAGGTGTGTTTTTTCAAAAAGGCGAAAACATACCTCATTATATCAGAGGATCAATGTTTCCCGGCTGATATAAAATCATGAAAACGATCTGTGACACCAAAACTATAGTTACACAAAGTAATTATACACTTAAATTAAGTTCATTATTCCATTGAAAGCAGAAGTTCTTATCCTGAAAGCCATTGAGCAGATTCTATCTCAGTACATCTACTTTTGCGTCACATGGCAAAAACAAAAAATATCACTATGGTAACAAAATAATTATACAGCTTGAAGATTTATTTACGGCTAACAAAGAGTTAAACAAAATACACAAAATTATCTCCAGGGTAAAAACAGAATATATATATCAAAATTATTAATGCTTTATATTCTTAACAGTAGATAATACAAAAATAATAAAAGGAAATCCAATATTCAACGCTTGCTAATAAGGTTGAACCAGTTCGGTTTATTTAAAGGTAATTAGGTGATACCTTAAATTTATTGAAAGAGCTAATGGGTGTGCTCTTTATAGATTTATCAGTTAATAGTTCTATCAAATTGCATCATGCGGACTCACAAGTAAATGATTATAGTCTCACTTAGAAACACATTACTTACAGTACCTTCAATCTGCAGTCACAGTTAATGAATCGTTCAACATATGTGACCGTCCAAGATGGCGGAAGACGAAGGAAGTGGCGAGCGCTTCGTCTCAGAGAAAACAAGACTCATTTGGGAGCTGTTGACCG
>JAYJMG010111262.1:0-15946 GCA_036873935.1 Stomotoca atra
AATAAACTTTCGCGAATTTGGCAAAAAATCGCGAACTCGCGAAAGTTTCTTTCGCGAAAGTTTCTTCCTTTAAAGTACTTGAAAAAATATGAAAACTGGTTCTTAAATTATTGAAAAAGCTTTATTTGTTTTAGAGAAATTCCAATTTTAAGTGTTTTTAAAATGCGAAATGGTGACGTCATGAAGTGTAAAGGAAAAGTGCTCATCCTCGCCTACAGTAGTAATAAAGTTTTATCTTTCGTGCAGGACATTACAGGATGGGGAGAGAATGATCGTGGTGTGTCTTGGACTTTCGGTGGTGATATTGTGCTCTCTTTCTTACAAGAAAACAAACTGAGCTTAGTTGCACGCGCCCATCAGGTATGAACAATGTACCTATATTTTCCAATTTTTAATTGACTGTCTAAAATTGAATGAAATACTAAACACTGGCTCAGCCTTTGGTTATTGATGTGACTACTATCTAAGTAATTTGGAGCATACGAAAATCTTCAACCATCCCTGATTCGTTGCTTCCTCAGAGTGATTAAGTTAACAATTTCTGGTGTCACAATTTTTTAGGTCGTCGAAGATGGTTATCAGTTCTTCCAGAAACGAAAGGTATAACAACTGTGATTTTGTCATCATATAAATACAACAAGGTTACGTTTAGATTTTGTGACTGTAAACCTGTTACTCCGTTTTCCGATCAACATAACTTTTCTCTGGTTTTAGTTGGTAACGTTGTTTAGTGCACCAAATTATTGCGGAGAATTCGACAATGCTGGTGCAGTTATGTCCGTATCTGACGCCCTTCTCTGTAGCTTCAGTATCTTGAAGGTATGTCTTCTTTAAGTTCTTGTATTGAGCTCATATGCTGTCATAGGACAAGAATTGTCGTCAGTTTTTGGCAAATGCTTTAGTAGGCACCATTGTTTTTGTTACTGTTCGTGATTTTTTCGGTAGCCATCATAACCTTTTTTTGTATTCAATTCTGTCCTTGTCAACTGTTCATAATGTCTGTTGTCATATAATACTACATTGTTCATGACAAATCCGACAAATCTGAATGAAACAACGTTACTGTTACTTCTTTGTAAGATACAAAACGAAAATGTTCAAAGTTAAAAAAAATTGTATTTTAAGCAAAGCTTTTCGCACATCAAGTGCATCATCGGGCTATAGAACATCTAAAATATGATCTTATAAAATGACATGTATACAATTTACATTTTTGTTTTGTGTTTTTCGTTTCAGCCTTCCTCAATAGAAGACCTAGAAAATAAAATGAAAGGGAAGAAAAAGTAAAGAAGTTTCCTGGAATTTTTATTTTATCATTTTCATCATTTTCATCATTGTATCAGTTTGATTCAGTTCACTTTGTTCCGTGGTTAGAGTTAACATTTTATTCTCAGTAACGAACTCTTCATTTGGGACCTGAATTCTTTTTTGAATGTGCGCTTTGATTACCAACGGGTCTGGGGCTCTTAGCGTTCATTTACAAAATTTCAGGTGTTCCCTCCTGGTGAACAGTGTGTCCCCTCAGGTTCCCTTAGGTGTTCCCTCCTGTGTTGCATTTCGTTGTGTCTTAAAGATATTAGAAGGTTAAACTAAAGAGTCAGTTATTTCTCAAACGCTTTGAATTTTGTTTGATTTCGTTCCAAACTTATTTTGTCTTATCATTCATGTAACCCAGCCGGCAAAATCGTTAAGAGTCACTGTGGAGGAGTGTATAGAAATATACCCAGTGACTTTTTAAGGATTATACCGACTAGGAATTATCAAATTAACGTTTAATGTTAGTTTCTTTTTTTACATGTATATATCGATGCTCGCATCAAACAAAGCTGGTAACACAGCATGTAAATAAAAACTACATGGAGTATAAAATTCATCAGCATATGTATGACTTTTAAAAAGTTTATAAAAATGTACATTATATTTAAAGCTTTATTTTATTTTCTGTATTGTTAATAAGAACTAAATAAATTTCCTGCTATTTCGCGGTTAAATTTATTTGTATTGTTTTCGGCTCCAATCCTTTCCTAGCCAGTAACACAAGACTCAACATTGCACGAATGAATTTTTGCACGGGATAACGGGCGCATGTCGGTGAACAGGCTATCCTTTCCCAGTAGGCACATCATCGTGCCTGCTACGTTTCTCTACCCTGAAAATATTTGTTATGCTGTGAACAATTACAACCGAATGTTGTTCACTCAGTTTACTTGTTCAGGGGGAATTATGATCTATTTTTGAAAAAGAATTACACCTTTTGATAAACTGTTAATTTACAGCAACTTCGTTCCCAATGCCTTTTGCCTGCGTCAAAATTACAAAAAGGTACTGGGAACGAGGTTGACTTAACTGTCTTTTCTGCACTATTTGGGGTACTGGTCGCACAAACGACGGTTTGGGGCAAATTCAAGTTCTTTTGCATTGTCATATGGAATTTATTTTTAACTCTCAGATTCAAGTAAAAGTCCCATATTTTTATTCATCAGTTTATTCCTTCCTTCGTTTATTCTTTCAAATCTCCATGCAGCTTGGAAATGTTAAATCATTCACAAAAATTGAGATGCAAAACTAACATTGTTGAAAGCTAACACATTAACTGCACCTTCACACCAATGCATTCACGGTGCCACAAAAATTACTTTTGTAGCTCGATATCTCGTTTTTTTCGAAATTGGAGATTCAATTCTGGGGCGGCATTAAAGATTTCATTTTTTTTAGTCTTTATCTTAGGTTTCTGAATTCTTCTTCTGCTGTCAAAAGTCAAAAACGAAATACAGAAAAAGAGTAACGAATGACAGTCCTATTGACGAAGAGAAAAAATGATCGAGTTATTGGGTGTTTATAAGAAAGTATTAGGGAAGGTTCAAGGTGAATGCAAAAACAGTTAGAGTTTATGAAAGTTCGAATTATCGGTTCAAGTTACGTCCCTAGCCTGGAAACACTGCCGTCTATCCATTTCTTTCGTTATTGTGGCTGTCGTTCCCAGAAATATACCGATACCTACGGATCGAGGCTGCACATGCTACAAGCAGAAACAGTAAGTCACAATAAAGAAGATTCCCGGCAAAATGTATGGATTTAAATTTACAAATTTAAACTTATCAAGGGAAGCATAAAACGATAGCTTGCATATGAGAGAACATTGATTGTTAAAAATGCAAAAAACGCTTTCTTATTTTTTTGCGTGTGGAGTTATTTTTGCAAATTATCAGATCACCAAAGCAATTCAATTTGACCAAAATTCGCCAAAAATTATTGCGTTAAAGTTTCATTTCAACTTCGTTACCAGAGCCATTAAGATAAGATACACACTCAACACCAACCTCGTTCCCAGGGCTCTTTTCCGCTTTTTGATTTATGAGATAGAATCAAAAAGCGGAAAAGAGCCCTGGGAACGAGGTTGACTCAACACAGAACAATTAGGAGAAGTGTTTTCATATCTTCAAGGACGTCCTTGATATCTTCAACATCCCAATAATGGAAATAAGTGCGTAAGTCGGTTTTTCATATTCCTCAGAAATTGTGTCATTCAGTGGCAAATTGAAAAGACATGTAACTCTTTTTATGGGGTTAATAACGATCACTAGAGCGAAGGAAATGAAAGCACAGATTTCACGAGAGTTGGTATTCATATTCGCAGTGCTTAAAAGTGCAACCACTACAGTCACTTTTCAAAAGTCGCCAGAGTTTCTTTCTGCTTCTTGTTAGATGGAATGACGTAATCTTGCCTATCGAAAATCAAACAAGGCCTGGGATCGAGGTTGAGTAAAGAGAACTGTATCTATCTTATAATTGATATCACACAAAGGAAAGTTCACGATATGACCCAAATGTTTTTACTTGCAGAAAGCAGAAAAAGGGTTTGGGTCCAAATAAAAACTACAAAAATTATCAAATTTATCGACTGATAATGATCTACCGTTTGATCTACAAATAAGTGCGAGTAAAAATATACAATTTTTATTTTGTTGCTCTAAGAAACTGATCCATTCTCAACATTTAAAACTACGATTTCCTTAAAAATATCCCAGTCTCGTTCGGTAGCCCCTTACTCATCATATGAAGAACTGAACGGGTTAAACCGAGTAACAAATAAAAAGAGGCTGGCACACACGTCAACAGTCCCACCTTTAGTCCTTGTGACAGATACGGCATGCTCTGACGTTTCATCACAAACGTGAATATCATATCAAACGTTCAGATCAAGTTACATATATGTCACAAGCTACATATATCACTGCCACAATTAGTCACTATCAGCGTAAACTTTCTTGCAAATGGTTCGCAAGCTATAGAAGAAGAAGAGTGAGATCCTAAGAACGTGCGACATTGCTTCCACTGACGTCGGCACTTCATCAAAGTTTAAAATACGAAATTATTTGCGCAGATTTTCAAATTCTAAACAAAATAGTCTTAATAATCAAAATAAATTTTGGATAAAAAATCTTTGAAATTAAAAAACAAACATTGGTGAGATAAACAAAATAAACAACATTGGTGAGGTAAACAAAATTAGTTTAAAATTTAGTCATGTGAAATTTCCACCTTTTCGATGGACTAAATGAAGGGAGAGGATTCCTGATGCAAGATTCTGACCGATTTTATTGCTTAGTTTCCACATTTTCCGAGAAAATAATTGAACTTTAAAGCCACATCATAATCAATTTTCTTTTGAAGATAGGCAGCATCAGGTCACGTGCCATACATATCCTCTCTGATAAGCGCCAGACAGACCTTAAAAGTAGTACGCCACCCAGCAAAAAGACCGTTAGTATGAAGACAACAATAAGACCATTAGAATGAACAAGATGTCAAAAAGTTGAAAAAAATAAATAAACAACGTCGTGGTTTTGAAGAATGCATCTTCAAACTTAAGTAGCCGCTCTTCGTAACATCTGTCTACAGTGGCACATGTTTGTTAAAATCTGTCGGGCACTTAACACAGGAAATCCAATAAATATAATCGTATCTAAGGCTAAATTTACTAAGTCCTTGTCATGCCCCAGGTTGCTTGGGATGCGAAAAATACTAATAAATAATTTCTACATTCTACACTATTAACAAATTCAAACCACTCGCTTCTGTCTCAAGTGGCCTGTTTCACACCACGTATCAGCAATGTTGTCGATCTCACTCGACTTTTAATTGCTCTAGAAGCTATATAATACTTCCAGGGAATTACAGGTGTAAATGAGCCTTTCAACAGTGACATTGATGCAACACTTCGCCTTGTCGAACCATGGTCATACGAAAAAAAATAATGGACCATGGTCAAACTTTATTCAAACGAACGACACTTCTTCCTCTAGATAGTTTTAATTTGCATTATTATCTATCGATGAAATTCGGATGATTATAAACGTTAGTTGTTTATTATAAAATTAATTATCATTAATCGTAACCCTTGGTTCAACACAGACCAGCTGTGGCTCCTCTATTATTTCACTACATCGGACGTTATCATTTCACTTGTGGCGCACAACGACTTCAAGAAGGTCAAGTTAAACTCTTCTTCTTTTTCTTTTTCTCCTTCTGTTTGTCTTTCTTTTTCTTTGACTTTTCAGTGACCTCGGTTGAACCACTTTTGTGTGTAGGCGAACTCAATCCTGGTAAAGAAGAGTTAAAAAAAATTAGAAGCACCAGTAAAATCCCCAGTGGGTAAAATCGTTAAAAAGTCACTGTGGAGGAGGGTATTTCTATTGAAAGGATACGCGTAATGCGTCTCGTTTCTTGCAGGCGAAGAAAAAAATGCCCTTGACTTGTTTTAAGGAATGTTGCATGAAATTATATCTTTGAAAACGTTTGAACATGGAAAGGTTTCTACTTCTGTGTTACAAACGTTTTTGTGTCACTAAGGGGCTGTTCATATGGGAAATAAATTTTGAAAAATGTCAATGATAGGATTTGTGTGAGCGAGAAGTCAAAAAATCCAACGTTATTGATGATTTCAATTTAAAGACCTTCCATCAATTCATCGCAGGATGATATCAAACAGCCAAATCGCTCATTTTTTTAAAGTGAGTCATGAACAGATTAATTTATTATAAAGTATATTATACATACTATTATTTTACTATACTTTCGTTATTATGTTATTATACTATTTAATATTACTGCAATTTTTAGTTTCAATATGCGATTTGTTGCTGTCAAGCTTAAAATTAGAAATGCAAGTGAATATTGTTCCTGAATGCATGACTTCCCTGTATATTTGATCAATGCCCTGAGGCTGATGGAATTTACTCCTGGGGTATAAAAGTGTAATAAATGCTTTGAGATGTTCAAGGTTCTTATCACAACCTCGTTAGGCCACGTTGAGCTATTGATAACAACAAGGTCAATTTTGACAACGTCGAGTCAGCATCACATTAGTGTTTGATCAACTCATTATCAGCATCGGTCTGTTTGGTAACGTTGAAGGACGTTTCGTTTTGGGTATAGTTACAAAAGAAATAGACGACACTCCTTCGTAGGTATATGTTGCGCGGGTTGGCAATTTAAACAACCTGCGTAAAAATATACGGGCTATTTTTCAGGTCACAACCAATTTGCGCTCCAAACATTCGCGTGTAACACGATCGAAAACGGGATTGGAAAATCCAGGCAACCTCACGACCAGGGCTTTTTTCCACCAAAATGAAGAAAAAAGAGCTGGGAACAAGGTTGAAATCCATGGTTCAATGAGTCAATATTGAAGAAGTGAAGAAGTGAAGAACGACGGACATACCTTGTGCTTCCATCATACTGTTGATCTCTTGATCTTCTTCAAATTCCCTAACATATATCAATACAAATAATCGTCAAAGCAGGAAAAAATGAAAACACATTACAGAAGTTAAAAAAAATTAAAAAAATATTTTTTCAAGATTATATATCAAAAGGATGGAAGTGAAGTATGAATAAAACATCTTAGCGGTTGGTTAATATTGACTTAGTAGGAACAGAAAAAAGTGGCAAGTGAAAAAGTGCACGCACAAAGTGGTAAGGCGAAAAACTGATAAAGTGGTGAGTGAAAAATGAAAAGAAGTGAAAAAGCAGTTTTGAAAGCAAGGCTCATTTACAGACGCATAAGGAATTCGGGCTGAATTTCATTAGCCTAAAACCAACCAGGACGGTCCGATTTTGGACTAGATTTCGCAAATTGCGTTAACCTCGAATCTCGTTTATAACAAGGACCTATCAGCGACCGAGAAAAGTCACATGATCAACATTCTATATTAACTTTCACGGGCCTGAAGTTGTACAAGTCTATCATCAAACCTTATCTAGTCAACGAGAAAAAAAATGTATAACCAACATAGATTAGTCTTCAGGACGGGAAAACAGTAAAAAAAAAACACTTTCCCATATCATATTCGAAGCTGGAACCCGCTCCACCTACAGTCCACAAATTCTGTTCACAAGGAAAGTCTTAGACAAGAAGGAAAGAAAGGTACCTGACGCATAAATATTAGTTTTTTGGTACATTTTGACCTTTCTGAACAAATATTAAAAAATAGTTTTTGTGTTAACTACCCTTTAAATCTGCAAATTAAAAAAATGTAACGTAAAAAAAAGACATTTTTCAAGACAGAAATCAATTCTTTAGACATTTCAATTACATCAAGTACATTTCCACGAAGTGAAGTGTAGGAAATAGAATAATATGTAAATAAATCTATGAATGCAAGGAAACATCGTTGTATGAAACAACACGTAAAATACAACTAACCTTAATCGCTCTTCATCCATGCGATCAACAATATTACTTCTTTTCGCAACAAAATTCAAAATGTCGGCCAATAATTCATCCTCACGTAATTTTTCATCCGTTGTTTTTTCACTATCTAAAATTTTTTTAAGGCAAACAAAATATAATGAAATGTTAGTTACATTCCTAAAACAGCGAAAGTCATCGAACCAAACAATAAAAATAATAAAAATTTGACACCAAATATCGAACCATTCGACATTCCATGATTTACTCAGTTCTAAAAAACGGCGAGCAACGTTGCACTACACATATTACAAAAAACATACAAAAAACATTAATGTACCTGGCTTCAACATAAGTTGTCGCGTTGCACTATACATATTACGAAAAACATTGATGTACCTGGCTTCAACATAAGTTGTCGCAATTCAAATTCTGCTTGCCTTTGATTCTGCAGGAAATCCAACTCTTGACACCTGCAGAGAGAACGAACAACGTTAAAAACGAAATAACTCCACTAGTGATGGATTTCCTTGACACATGCAGAGAGAACGAACAACGTCAAAAACAAAACAACTTCACTAGTGATGGATTTTCACCAATACACATCATTCATTATACCGATCCGTAAAAAGTTAATTGCATAAAAAATAATGACATAATTCAAAACTTTGTCATTTCCACTTATGAAAAAGCAAAATTTGGGGATACAAAAATTTTCCCATTTTACCAGCCCAATCCAAAAGGAAATTGATGTAGGGCATCTTAATTGGCAATAGCTCACACCTGTTACTTCTAATCAAAAGTTTTACCATACGAATACAAGACTTCCATCTGCGTGTACCGTAATTATTCGATTTAGCGCACGGTGCGCTTAAATAATTTTTGGGGTTCTAAAGGGTGCGCTTATTCAGGGGGTGCATTTAATTGAGGAAGTGCGCTTATAAAAAAATTTAAAGGAATGAGTGGTATAGGTAGGAGAGTAGAATCAAATAGTCTTTAATCAACACATTTTTACAGTACACTACAGTACAAAGCATTTAACGTCAAGAATATCATCATACATCATTACGGTCTATGATTAATTCTTCCGGAGAGGCATCTTCAACACCACATTCGATGACATTTTACTTTTACGGCAAAGGTGTGCTTATTGAAAGAGATATCTGCCTAGGAGGGTGCGCTTAATTGAGGGAGTGCGTTTATTAAATTTTTGGGGTTTCAAAGGGTGCGAACTTTCTACACATGAGGATGTTCCACCTTGCAAAATATTTCAACATTGTTTCACTGGATGAAACATAAATGCGGAATTAAACATAAACAAACAAACAGAACCGTTCCGAAGAGAAAGCAGCGTAGCGAGGAAAATGAAGAAAAAAAGAAACTAAACAGAGGAATAACGAGTGAAGGATTCTTAGAAATATCAATCCCATCGTTTCCATCATTTTCCTCATCCATTTTCAGCAAAATAAACTTAAGGCGACTGTAACGGAAAGTGCGCATAATTTTTATAATCCTTATACCTCCCTCAAATTACGTTTAAATTAAAAAATGTATATATTTTTTGAAAGCCCATGGCATTTCCTACATTACGGTACAAAAATTTTTATTGGAATTTAAAAATTAAGGATGTGATAGCAATATGGAAAAAAGGGAGGTTTAGTTTTCAAAGATATTCGCAGAAATTACTCACAATCTGTATGATGTGTTTGCATAAAAGATCAAATGGTGACAAGTAACGAAAATTTATTTATTGAAGGTAAATAAACTTCCCTACATAAAAACGAAAAAAAAAAAATTTAAAAAATTCTAAAAATTCACCTTTTATTTAATCAAATGTTAGAAAAAATGTTTTTTAACAAATTTCGTGAAAGTTTCCTTTACAATCGCCAGGCATCTTAACTTAATAACGAGTTGAAATAAACGATTTAAAAAGATAAGTTAAATGCTTCGCTTGTTCTTTTGTTGTTACCAATTCGAATATACAATACAGAATATCCACAATAGAATCGGAAAGCGCAACTTAATTTTAATGTTTATCAAACGCAGAAATTGCTAAGGTTGTTAAGACGGATGATGTCGCATTTGATTTCTGAGATGGAACATCCTCATGTGTAGAAAGTTCGCACTGTTTCAAAGGGTGCGCTTATTTGGGGGGTGTGCTTATTCGAAGAGGGTGCAGTACATCGAATAATTACGGTACTCACAAAGGCATTAATTCAAAGTCGTGATGATGTACTCATGGAATGAAATGAGATTTCACCAGTACTTACCTCATAAGCTTCACTGAAAACATAACATGTGTTTCAACAATTTCCTGACTTGTAAAACTCTAAGAAGTTCCAACGTTTCTCATGCACCTAGCAAAAAAACTTCTTCACCCATATTCCTATCTTTGTTTGGAGACACACGAAAATTAAAGCAACCCAGTTACTACCCCTCATTATCACCTGCCACCCCAGGCGTTGAAAACTTTCTGCTTCATCTTTGAAAATCAACTTGAAGACACTTACATGTAGATGAGTTCATTTTCCCTTCTCAACAGCATATTCTTCTGATTTACAAGTTCAAACCATGTCAAAAGATAAGCTTCCTCTGGCTCACCTGAACAGGTACAAAAAGCACAACTAACTATTTGGTCAAGTACAACGGCATGAATGGTAGTTCATTGTTAAAGAGGTAATCATTGCAACTGCAGAAACCTTGTATTTGATAAACACCTTTTATGTTTTTGAAATACATTCTAGGTTAGGGGAATGCATAATGCTGACATGAACATTACTTTTCATGTCCGAAAAATTTCATTTAAAAGGATTTAACAATATTTTTCACTTGGCAAATTTTCAAAAGTTTTCCTTCAGTAGAACAGAAGATTTATTCATTTTAGCATTTGTGATGTCATCAAATCTGGGGGTAAAAATTCCTTTAGCGATTTTCTGAGATTTCGCTAATTTTTCAAAATTACATTATGTAGCACAGCTTTTCCCATTACTACAATGTTAATACAAATCTGAAAATCTCTGCGCATACATGGTGTGGAATGAATGTCACACAATGCCATCAGCCTTCACTCAACAGAGAAAGCAGCAGTCAAAAATTGGTTGATCTCTGTGAAGGTGACAAAACAAACAATTAAGAATTTTAACTATATGAAAGTAAGATGTATACAAAGTAGGTTAGCATTCATACTTACCATCCTCACAGTTGCGCAGTTTCTTTTCCATAACAACACCTTCCATTTCAAGCTCACGTTGGCGTGTTTCCAGGTACCTTAACTCTTTTTCAATTTCTTCTCGCTTAGGCTGTCTGTCCCGCAAAGCAACATTATTCATTAATTCTTCTTCATCAATTGGCTTATGTGGGCGAGGAGGTCTCTGCGGAGCTTTACGCTTTTCACTTGCTCTTTTAGAGAAAGGTGGCTGAGATACTGCAGATGAAGATGCAGTTCCAGATCGTTCACTAGGCAATTCAACTTTATCTTCGGCTTTGCTTGGTTCATTTTCTTCAACTGTGATCTGCTCAGAATCTTCTTTGCCATCATCAGGATGTTCAATAAAATTCTCTTTTTCATTTTCAATAGTTTCACTCTTAACTTCTCCTGTATCATTGGTATGTTGTTCTACATTATTTTCCAAACCTCTTGAAAACGAAATATTGCTTTCAGCAGCCTCGCACTTCTCTGTTTCAGGCAAGTGTTCACTTTTTGTATCTAATGTATCATTCGTAGGCAAAATACTAGGTCTTGGTGGTGCTTGTCTTTTTTTCAATGTTCCTTTGCCAGTTCCTGGTGATGACACTTGCTTGGTTTCTGGAGGTTTCGGTGCCGTTCGCTTCTTTGGTTTTGATGCAGGACTGCTTACTGGCCTCCCTTGAAGTTTATGACCATGGCGAGTTTTCAGCACAAGCTTTTTGTTGCCTAGTTGTGGCATTTGGCTTGAAACTTCAGGGACATGTATGCTGACTTTTTTCCCTAATGGGGTATGTCCCCCTTGCTCATGGTCACTTTCATCAGTTGAATCATCAGCAAATGGATTGGTTGTATCGAACTTTGCAGAGGAATTCACCTCCCCGTCACTCATTTCATCAATAACATCGTCAGCAAAGGGATTTGACTCGTCAATTCCTATTTTTTTTAAGTTCTTCTTTCTTTCCAAAGATTTTCGCAAATCATCTGTTCGCTGAAGAGGATTTTTAATGTTTTTATCAAGAGTATTCTGTCTTTCTAAGCGTACATCGTCAGCAAAAGGATTTGAATCATCAAAATCATCCTCTTCACTCTCCATCACAAAATCTTCAGTAGAAGACAAAAATGGATTCGTACTATCAGACTGTTGCAGTTGCAATGATGGAGATGGTTCAGGCGTAAGAAAAGGGTTGGAATTGTCAGCTTGTTTGTCATTTGTCATGTCACTTTCAATAGATGCATGGTCAATGTCGTCTTGACATGTCCCACCATTCCCTCCTTCTCCTACTCTTTTATCATCAATTACATCTTCATTTATATTATGAGAAGTTGAAGTATCTAATCCATCAGAAGATTTCAAAACTGAATTTTCTTCTTGACTTTTACTATTAGTGGTTTGGCTATCATCTTCATCAAGTTTTACTGAACTTTCTGTTTCACCATCATTCTCATCATCACCCATGCCTAAACCACCAGTCTTGTGCAAGTGAGCTCGTGCATCTAAAAATATTTGACCAACAGGGTTAGTTTTAAAGTCTTTAGAATCATCACCACTATCATTTACATCTTCTTTGCTTTTAACTTTTCGTAAATGAGAACGGACATTCAGGTACTGAGAGTCTGCTGCCTTCTTGTCTACAGCTTTCACTGGAATCTTATCTTTTTGATTTCGCCCTGAAGAACGTAGTCGGTCCCTAGCTGCCTGCAGCAAAGGATTAACAACCTCGTCATTCTCAGGTGAATCTTGTGGTAGGTTGTGATAAACATTATCATCAATCTTTACATCACTTGACTTTGATGTAATACCAATAGAAGATGGTTCAGCGTATATACGTTCTTTAGTATCGAGAGTGGAATCTTCGACTACCTTACAAAGGTTACTGTTGTCATAAATCTTTGCATCATCTTTATGCAAATTCGCATCAAAGGCATCCCTGTTCAAATAGTTAAGATTAATGTAATCCTTTTTCCTTTCATTTTCCTCTTTCAAACATGAAACTTTGTTGTCACTTGTATCTTGGTTCTTTGCATTTACACTGATTTCGGAATCCGCTGCATTTACTTTTTCATCACCTTTTTTCTTCTTTTTCTTAATCTTCAAAACAAGTTTTTTCTTTCCCTTTGAAGTTTTATCAGTTCCTGTTTCTTTTTTTACATCATCAATAATGTTTTCATTGCTTTCAGACCCTATAACGACTCGCTCATTTTCGTCAAGATTCTCAGCATTCAAATTATGCATGAAATTCGACAAGTCCAAATGTTGTTGATATGCTGGATTAGCATAATTTAATGGTTCAGGGTTCGATTTCTTTTTACCAAATACAGACTTTATCGGTGACTTAGGCTTCGCTAGAATTTTATGATCCTCTTCTTTAGATTTAATTTTGTGGCTCTTCTCCCATTGTAAATCTGCTGGAGATGACTGTGGACGGATACCTTTACGTGCAAATTGTGTGCTACGAACAAAGGGAGACTGATCTTCATCGGTTGGCATTGTAATATCATCGATTACGATATCCTCTTTTATTTGAGCCAAAGGTGAAGTTTCCTTTCCTTCAGGTTCATCTCTCTTCGTTTGTCCTAAAATTTGACAGATTGACCTAGTAATGTTACTTTCTATAAAAAGATAGAATACAGCAGAGAAATGGAATTTCATAGAATACTTCAGCTTTCCTAAAAGTTTGCTATGCAAGACTGACCATTTGATATGCTGCAAAAATATATTCTAATTTCTATCTGTTATTGTCGGGATATAAAATGTTATTAATACCGAAAAATATTGCATGAGGTCTTAAGGTTGGTATACACAAGAATATCCATTAAGAATTGCGTGAAAAAGATAAACAAAAAGTATGGTTCTGATTTCATTTCATTTAGCACTACAAGAATATTCAAGCAATAGGTTACAGTATATGAAAAACATTGGTCGAAGAGTGAGAATCAGAAAACCAACAGAGATTGCGAGAATCATTTTTTCAGCACCATGAAAAACACAAGAAAAAGCAAAGTGAACAAAACAAAAAGATGGTAAAGTTAAAAAAGCAAAAATATTTTTTCATGAATTTTTTCATGAATTTTTGTTGGTTCAGATAAGCTACGGTCTTCTCCGTATATCTTACTACTAGGTTACGATGTGGATATAGACTTGCTGATCAAGTAAAAGCAAGCGAAGAAGGTTGCAAGTCTAAGTTCACTCATTAACCCAGCTCTTATCTTTCTTATCAACCGCGTTGGGCACCTTTTCTGGTGCTTCACTTTTTTGTGATCATTGATATTGCTTATGTTTGCAACAACCACGGTAACAAGATTCTTCCTCAGATTCATTCATGGTAAGCAAGAGAATCACTACTTCTAAATTCTTATGTGTATCTGCATGAAAAATATCAAAAATAAAGAATTTTAAAATTCTTTTAATATTCATGGGTGTAGTGACAGCAAAATTTTTACAAGAATTTTAAAAAAAGAATTTAAGAATTGAATGTTCTTCATCGATGTGTATACCGACCTTAAATACAGACCCAAGCTTTCGGTGCAGATAAAAAAACAGTTAATATTGTATTATTGCCCGATATGTTAGAAATTTGATACACATGTTTTTACAAAAAGGTAAATGGTAAAAAGGTAAAGAAAAGAGAAAAAACAAAACAGGATTACTCGTCAAAACAAAGTACAAAAATGTCTTCTTTTTTCTGAACGGTTGGCAATACCGTTAAATGTTGGCCTGCTGTAAAGGACTCGAGCCAATGAAAACGCTACAAGGTCAATACGAACTTTTTAATAATGGCTACCCTGCAATAATTTATAACAACAAAAGTGACTAAAGTTATAGGCTTTACATAATCACTGACCTCTGTCTATGAAATGTTTTTGGCAATAGAATGCTTGATCTTTGTTGTCATATTCATACAAGCTTGTCTTGAGTTGCATGTCGCATGTGTTACACTTGAAACAGACTCTATGAAAAAGTTTGCCTTCAACAGACAGCCTTTCCATCAAGTATACAGTCTTTCCACATGAATAACAGGCATTGCTTGTACCAGCCTGTGATAGCTATAGGGACAATAGAAAATCATTATTTTGTCAATATCTGCAAGCTACACATAATTAACAACTACAAAAGCAGAAGGGCTTGAACATTTTAAGGAACATTTTCAAGCCTTATGATGAGTTTATCTTTCTAATGTCCATTATGGAGTAATACTACACCCACGAATGATGATTCAACGAGACACGCCAACTCGCGGTACTCAGTTGATAGTTTTATATTATGAGCGATATGTGTAAGTGAGAGGACTCGAACTCACACCATCTCATCCTGCTGGTAACAAGCCATTGAAACATTGAACATTTTTTAATAACATGAAAATTTCAGAACATTCATCCACAATTCTATTTAAAATCTCGAAATTAAGAAAAACAACATAAAAAAAAACCTTTAATGTTGTTTTAGTAGCCAGTTTAGGATGACAGTACTGCTCTTAAAAAAGATTTTACCTGACTTCCATGTCGCACAGTAAGCTTTCCTGCAGTACTTCCAAGTTTCCTTGGCACAGCATCGTCTCTGTCAGAACTAGGTCGTTTTTTAGATGGTATGCGGTGGGTAATAACTTCTCCTAGAAAGACAAAAGAGAGCAAAAAATATCATCCCAGTAACTTCAACAATCAATAAAGTAAGTGTCTTATGGAATCACATTATGATATAAAGATATCATCCCAACTTCAACCATCCATAAAGCAAGTGTCTTATGGAATCACATTATGATATAAAAATATCATCCCAGTAACTTCAACCATCCATAAAGCAAGTGTCTTATGGAATCACATTATGATATTTCTTTTTATATCAAATGCAAGTTACGGATTTGAGTTAAAAAGTTTAAAGAAACATATCCTCTAAAAATTTCCATGTTCTTGTTCATCTTCAAAACGTAATTATCTAAACCAAGGTTTAAACTCACAGGAAGGCTGGACGGAAGAAAAGGAATGTGTACACTCAGTGCTTTTAAAATGCGCACATTTTTCAGATTTGATCCATCACGCCAACAGATACAACTGATCTGTCAAAACTGATG
>JAYJMG010111373.1:0-15897 GCA_036873935.1 Stomotoca atra
GAAGTGCGTATACTGTATGCCGTTGACATTTTCTTTTGGTGTATACGACTCCTCAGCATGTTCTCAATCAGTCCTGATTTGGGTCCATACGTTGAAATGATACGGAGAATGGTAGGTGGATCTTGAAAAGTAAATTTAACATTTTACTGTAACGCATACCGAACATTTAATATGGTGAATAATTGCAAGCCATGCTCTAGCTTAAGTCATGACAATCCTTAGCCTGTCCATGAAATTTCTGCACACCACGTACTTGCCGGCCAGAGGCCAAAAGTAATAAAGTACTATACTTGGGGTATCGCAACTTTGCGAGTGGATAAAAGACTTACCTTTCAAAAATTAAAATAATGTGCACTACTTTGTGTACTGTGCAATCTACAGTAAACTTGGTTCCGGGATAATATTGATTTCAGGAGCGGGGAATTTCTTCCCAGTTTTTTGTGGAGGATTGCAGATATTCCGGAGATTGAAGCTTTCAAAAACTTTTTTTCAGGTGAAAGACATGTTGTATTTTGTTTTTGTTCTGGCTGTATTCTTAATGGCTTATGGAATTGTACGGTTTGCCATCTTGTACCCCTTGAATGAATCACTTACGGATGCAGTTACTGATACATTTTTGATTCCATATAAACAGATGTTTGCTGATTCTCTTGGTGATATGTCATTACAAGGTGAAATTAATTTCCCACCTTTCTGTTGTCTCAATGGAAAGACATGTTCGTTAGCAAAAGTCTGCCAGCAGAGCATTTTCTGCCTTTGTTCCTTGTATAGTTTCATTTTCTGTACACAATTTTGACATCAAGACGTTTCTTATCACCTTTCCACAACTGTAATATTGTTTTTTTTACAGCCCCGCGTAATTTGACATCATTTGGTGTAAGTTACGCGGACATTGTGCTACCATCTGCCAAAATATTGATGGTTGGATACACATTTGTGTCAGCTGTCTTGTTAATCAATCTGTTGATTGCAAAATTTAGGTAAGACCAATATGACTTATCTGAAGAATATTCCGTAAACAAATAAAAAATTACCAGCATATGGACATACTAGAACATCCTAGAACATTCGGCAAAGAAAATAGACCTGGCGCTTTCCAATCTCTTTCTTAGCCCTATTAAGGCTGGGCTTTTGTAGGGGACATGATACTTCGTGTCATATGTTCAAACCTTACTTTATTGAACTGATTTTTTCAGTTATGTATACGACAACGTGCAAGGAGATTCGACAAAGATTTGGAAATTCAATCGGTACTTTATGATGGAAGAATATAAAAGCCGATCAGCAGTTCCCATGCCTTTTTCTTTGGTGCCAAATCTATTTCAAATTTGCAAAACACTGATGTTCCGATCTAAGTGCTGCTTACCTACACAGCAGAAAGGTATTGTATTTGCCTAATTCACCAAAGGCAGTTATATTTTTCAAATTTGTGTTATTTAAACCCAGTATCGTGTAATTGTCGCCTTCTGATAACTAACTGTTTTCTTGTTTTTGTTGTATTTTTTGTTGTATTTCGTTTTAGGTTTGACAGCTGAGGAGGAGAGTGAATTAGCAGGCTTCGAAAGGGAGTGCTTGCTGCTCAGCACCAAAGGAGACATTCCGTCCAACAAGAATACGGACAAGTATGTTTACATCTTTCTAG
Source organism: Stomotoca atra (assembly GCA_036873935.1). Taxonomy (NCBI): domain Eukaryota; kingdom Metazoa; phylum Cnidaria; class Hydrozoa; order Anthoathecata; family Pandeidae; genus Stomotoca; species Stomotoca atra. Next base: position 1,643 of record JAYJMG010111373.1, read on the forward strand.
TGCAAAAGATAGAAATTTTTAAGATGAATAAGTGACCGCATGTTATATGCAAACGTAGCGCAAACAAAGAGACCTCGAACCTCAACAAATACAAACGACAGTAAACTGAAGAAAACCGCAAAAGAATGACATTGGCGTTGAAATGTTTAAAATTGTGGAAATCCAATTTGTAATATTGAAGCAAACATTTGTGGATCTAGAGGGCTATATAATAATAATAATGCAACAACCTCAACCCTTATAAAACTTGCTTGCTGGTGGCATCACCTTTTTACTGCTACGATGTATAAACCATGTTTGTTTAACCTCGTGAGTTATCAGCTTCTTTTATGAGGCCCTAAAATCGAACGTTTAAAATAACTTCAAATAATTCATCAACTTCATTAATAAATAGCGCCTCATTTTTCTTATGCAGCGACACCTACAAGTCAAAAGATGAGAAAGAACATTTAGAAGTTCTATCACGACTGACTTCAATTGAAGATGAACTGAAAAAAGTGTTATACCAGGCTAGTTACTTGATATTATTTATTTACTTTTTTTACCTCTCTTCACCTAATGAAGTCATTAAGTGACAAGCCACGGTAAAAGCAACTTTGATTATTTTTCTTCATCATCGTTAATCAGGCAGTGTTTGACAATAACAATCTTCAATTTGGTTATTATATTCATTTGCTTCTTTCCTTCAATTGATTGTCCTGTCAAGATTCTCAATGATAATGTTTTTCTTTTTTAGGAACAAGATTTGGAGAAAGCGTTTGATGATAAACCTGTGTCTGCTTTCGATTTTCAAAATGAATTAAAAGCAGATCTGCACTATCCTTTGACATCGGATGCACGAGTGTTTGTCATGCCGAAGAATGTTCCATGGGATGTAAGTTTCTGCTAGTTCATAACACTAAAGATTACACGTGCGTGTCTCCAAAGATCTATTTTACGGAACCGGTTCTTGTTTTACAATGCTTTATAACTTTGCTTCGGAACCTAATTGGTCTGGTTCGAGGACTAATTTGATAGAGTAAACTTGTTGCAATGTTTGTCACAAGTTATTAGAGTAAAATTAATTGAGTCCCATTTTGCTATTGAAATTTCTTTCTTATGACAGAATTTCCTTGGATCAGAAAACTTAAGGTTCAAGATAACAAACATACATTTGATCAAGGGAAGAAGATCCTTGCCGTTTTCGCTTTTTCATTGGGAACTACGCTTTCCAACCATGCACCATAATTCTATATAATGCTTCTAAATTTCTGCAACATCGACAGCTTGTTTGATTCCTAATCATTCGACTTCGTTACGGTCTCTTTTACAGCATCTTCAGCTTGCTTCAGCGTATCGCCGTCATCTTTATTCCTTTGATATTTTCAGTAGCCTTACCAAAAACTAAGTTTAGTCAAAATGTTTTTCGGAATGTTTTAATTTTTTTCGGAATTCTTTTTCTAGGTCCCTTTTGAAGATTACAAGCCAAACAAACCAAAAACGTTCTTTCCTTCTGAGAATGATGTTGATGATGATGATGATGAATTACCAAGGTTAGTGGATATTTACAGTTTATTTATGTGTTTCATGATGTCATAACTAACAACATTGAGAATTGAACAATACCCAGCGGGCACAATCGTTAAAAAGTCACTGTGGAGGAGTGCATTTCTATTGAAACGAGACGAACACTCCTGCACAGTGACTTTTGGGCAGTCCCAATTAGTAGGTCATGCTCAAATTACCTACTTAAGTCTGATAGATATCGTTCTACACCCGTAAAACATTATTGTGACGTTATTTGACCACGACACCTTCTTCTCTTTTAGCTGTCGTAAACATTCATGACAACGTTTACATTAAATGTTTGTCAGAGTCTTTACAAGGACTTGTGTAGAGTTTTGCGATGCCTTGGATTGGTTGAATGTAACGTAATATGCAACCTCGTTCCTAGGGATTGTGATAATCAAAAAGAGAAAAACGGCCCTGGGAACGGGATTGACGTAATTTGCTTAGTGATGTCACTTTTAACCAATGAATTAGAATTATTTGCTTTTTATGGTTATCAATTACCAGGTGAATGGAAATTCTTCTTTAGAAATCCACTTGGTCGAACTGGCTTGATTGGCAAGGGATTGTTGAAATCGTTTGGACCAAATGAAATTGTGGAAGCCATAGTTACAAGGTATGGAATATAATTCTCTTTCCAAATACTTTAAATATACCCTTTTTAAAATATCGGTCCTTTTTCACCTTCATTATTATTATTTTTGACGGTCCAATTCTCATAAATAAATATTTAACGCCACATTAAGGGTGAACGTAAAAAGGGGCAGCAAGGGTTTCAAACAACCACTGCCCCCTTCTTAATTTCACTCTTACGCAAACTCGTCACCAGTGCATTTTTGTTTTTTCGATGTTTTAACAAGAAGTACTGGGAACGAGCATGCTTTTTGTTGGGTTATTCCAAAACCTAAATATTGTGTACCTGTTCTGTGTTATTTATATCTGAATTTTAGAAGTAGTTTTTAGCAGCTTTCTAATCCTTCAACCTCGTTCCCAGGGCCTCTTCTCCTTTATGATAAACTGATGGCGCCATCAGTTTATCAAAAAGGAGAAGAGGCCCTGGGAACAAGGTTGTCTAATACTTATTATTTTAGATGGAAACCTGGATTAGCTGGAATTCAAACTGGAACCACTGGCTTAAAAATTCTTCAGGTCCTCGTAATAAAGGGAAAGAAATCGTCGCTTATAGATATTCCAATTGTACGTAAAAATATAATTTATCAAAATCATATATGTTCATCTCTTAATCGAACCACTCACATTTTGAATGATTTCTAAAATAATTTCTAATTTTTGCTTTGTTGTTGTTATTGTTTTGGTTAAATAAAGCGAAATTGTTTCCAAATAAGCTACTTTATCTTTGCAGGGCCCTGTCACACGTTTTCATTATGGCAACCAGGTGGCTCTGTTTCCTTCTCTGTTGAGTAAACTGTTTAAAGCCGATGTCTTGGATGATAGCAAGTTGAAACTAGATGAACCCAAAAAGACCTCATTCGTGCAAAGACTGGGACAGATTTTGTTGCATGGAAAGGAGGTGAGACTAAATACAGAGTTTTGTTGTTCAAAAGGGATTTTAAGAGTTGCTGCACGCTAAATACGATTCCATCGACCTCTTTTCCGGGGCCGTTTGCCTCTTTCTGATTGGATTTCCGTTGGAAGGAATGAGAACATGTGAAGATAAAAAACTGCACATCATGGTCAAACGATGTTGCGACAACTTTGCACTAATATAAGTTACGTTGTCACGACGTTGTTTGAACAGGATGTACCTGATGGGTGAAGACAATTATACTTTTTCACTTTAAACAAAAAGGATACTCCTGATAGATCTATTTTTCAGAAAACTTAAAATTGCAGTCGCTGCTTTGAAAAACGAACTGTTCAACTGTTTTCTGCCTATAGTTACACCATGGTCCAATCGACGACCCACGAAATACCGATATGGCTTGGATCGTCAGCATCGTGATGAATTACCATGATCAAAATGGAAGAACAATATCGAAATATCTACAGAGTGTAAGTGCATTGATTTTTTTTTTCAAAAAGCTGATGCACAATAATTGTGCATAATTGGTAGTTCTGCTCCAATTTTGGTGCAAATGAGCAACGAGCTATCTTTTGTGGATGTTGCAATAGTCAACATTTACTATTTGATACTGTAAAGCAACATCGTTCCCAGGGCTTTTTGTCTCTTTCTGATTATTTGGACACAATTAGCATTGGGAACGAGGTCGCCTACATAGGTTATTTTTCTAATTATGGTTCAAACAGTCCGGCACATGTGTTCGAAAATAATGGCTTGTTAACAACTTTCGTGATACATATCTGAGGACAAGAATTTTTTGACGTTAACTTGCGAGTTTCATATAGTACTATGCACTACCGAAAAAATGCGCTCGATTCCGCATGCAGTTATCGAGATATTTAAGTCCAAAGGTTTCGTTATCGTGTTCTATAGTGTGTTATCGATGTTCATAATAACTTTTTTCAAAAATTTCTGTTGAAGTTTTAATTTTGTGACATAAACTACTTCTTAACTGTTAACTCATTCATTAGGATCTATATTTGCCAAATACCATTAAAATCGCATGTTTCCGCAAAGAAATTGCTGTCCTCAACCATGTACCGCGGGATGAAAGAATATCAGCCCAGAGGAGCCGGGCTAAAAGTAACTTTTGTTTCTGCAGGTAGTTGAACATGGCTCAAAAGGCGTCGCAAATGTAGCATATTGAATATTTTTTTGTTTGAGTTGGAGCAACCAACTCGATATTCTTTTTCTCACCTTTCCACCCCCATTTTTATATTCACTATATAAATTCATTAGAAGAGATAAATGTATCGAAATAGAGTTGTCAGATTTTGCCAGATTTTGGGTTTATAATTTCTATCGTATCCTTCTTTCCAACATGATCAGGGGGTACTAACCACATATTAAGGGAGAGTTAATCTTTTGTTTTTCCTACTCTTTTTCCTTTTCTTTTAGAAATTTACGAAACAATTGAATCTACAATGGATGGACGTATCAGCAAACATTCCACTTTATTGGCGACATGTGGATTATCTTAAGAAAATTACGGTATCATGCAATGCTCAATTCTAACATGAAGATTTAAATTTGACAACTCTGGCAGACTTGGAAACTGCAAAATTGTAAATAGATTTCTTCCCAGCAAACACACCATGGTCAAACGATGTTGCGACAACGTTGTAACAACGTCGTGTTGATTCACTGTCGTTTGAATATGATTATATGTTGTGTTGTACAGTAACGTGTATTGAAAATGTTGTCAATTATATTAAATTGTTCTTTACTTATACTTACTTATTCATTTATTTATTTGTTCAATTATTTGAATTTATTTACTATATTACACTCCGTTCTTATCAGCAAATGTTTCTGAAGTGAGTTTATAAGAGAAGTGAGTTTATAAGAGAGTAAGGGTGCATTCGTTTGAGACATATAAAACCTGCCAATCCATCGACCATTCCAAACCTTCTCTACTTTCCAAACGAAGATATTTTGAGAACCTTCCAAGTCTACTGAACAGTCGAGCAAAGTAGGTTCACGATTCAGAGAACTTACCAAAGAAAAATACTGTCAACTCTTGGAAGTAAAACTATGGCATGTCTGACCATAGAAAAAGCAAAGGTGATATTGCTCATCGTTTATTTTTTGTTTATTTTTTGTTTTGTTTTTGATTTGTTGATGTTTTTAAGCTCGAGTCGCTCGTGTTGTTCATGACGCCACATGAAAGCGAGGCTAATTCATGAGAAATGATTCTAAGGTTGTTGAAATGACTTACTTGGAAGGTTTAGCAGAGAAATTTTCCCAAACAAATGTAAGTTGTTTGATATGTTCAGATTATCTCCTGTTTTCCTGCCAAACATTCTGCTATCAGGAACGGAATGTTTGGAAGGCCTTCTAAACCTGCCAAAAAGGTCCCAAGCAAATTAACTGAGAAGGTTTAGCAGGTTAAACAGCCCTTCCAAAGTCACAAACAAATGCACCCTAACAGTAGCCTATAAATATTTTTTTTAAAAACGATGGTATTGAATATCGTGAATGTGAAAGTAACATTTTGGACCATTAATTTTGGATGAATTTGGGCAATTTGGCCTAAAGTATTCTAAGTTTCTATGTTTAAAGAACGTTAGAGAAATTGTACAAAAAATAAGTTTTAAACATTCTATTGAAATTTCCATGTTACAATTGTAAAAATAAGTCCAAAAGCTCAGCAAAAACTGAAAATTGTAAATTGATTTTCTTGTATATGGTGAAAACAAACCAACAGAATTTGAATTTGACGAAAAAATCATGCTCTCAACACGAATCCTTGAAATCAATCAAGTCTGTGATGGAAAAATCTGATTAAGATCCATTTCCTTTACAAATTTCGCAAAAACATTTACCCCTAGTTTTTATGAAAACGCGATTTTCCCGTTTGGCTGATCGGGGACGCATACACTAGATTAATATAAAGTCTTTTAATAACACAAATTGATCAAACGTGGTCAAACGATGGTCAAACGTCAGTGACGTTGATACAACGTTGTTTCAACGTCGTTTGACCATGATGTGCCCACTGGGATAACTTCGCCTTATTTATTGCGCTGAGTAATGATTTTTTTTTTGTTCCGATAGTTATATTATGAATCAAAGTGACGTAATAGATGCACCAGGACGTGTCACATTTAGGAAAAAAATTGTAATTTTTCAATATTAACTCTACATACTTAGAATTTGATTTATTGGTGAAAATTGCAAGCAAAATGAAAAATGATGAAATCACTAATGAAATTAAGTAATTCTTGAAGTATCAGGGTATATTATTCAACTGTGAACACGTGTATTTTTGTTTTGTGATCACGACTCTTTATTATTACATGAGCGATATTTTATTACGACGGTCCTCAACTCCAACACTGTCTGAAAACTAACTTTGCCTCTGCAAACGCCCACTTGCATTTTTCCTCTGTGATTCAACCACAACTGGAGACGGCTGATAACGAGAAATAATCACCCTAAAAATAAATCCCAAATCTATTATTACACCCACTATCTTCTTAACGCCCTTTTCTAATTAACTTGCACCCTCAGAAGAAATTATTTTAATATTAGCGCCCATATTTTTATTAACACTATCTATAAAGTGCGTTTATTAGAATAAATAAAACATGCATATATATAAGGCCAACCTCGAACCAAGGGCTTCTTCTTCTTTTTGATAAACTGATAGCGGATTATCAGTTTATCAAAAGGGAGAAGAAGCTCTGGGTTCGAGGTTGTATATTAGGCTTGTCATAAACTTATATTCTGTCCACATGTTCTGACATACGATCCTTGTTTAAAGTTTAAGTATCCTAATGTCCTAATTAAAGCATGGAGGTAGAATGCCCTGGCTTTGCAAGGCCTTGTATTGATTCCAAGGGCCCTAAAACCTCTCAGCAGGTGCTAATTTAAGGCTCTAGTCCCATAAACTCCTAGCCAGAGTTGTCTACCTCCATAATTAAAGTGAAAGTGTCGAGAAGACTATGCCTTCACTACACAATGTATCGCTTATTTCCATGATCTTTGATGCGTAAAAGGAAAATTAATTTAATGTATTGCTTTTGTTTGTGTAATTTAACATGTTACACGAAAGAAGAAATTTAAAATATGTATATTAATAACATGGATGATTTGGCAGCCAGGGGATCAAAAAAGCAGAATAAGAAAATCTGCAATGTTAGATTTATGTTTAAAAGGCTGTTCACCTGCTTCAGCTAAGCTGTTTCAAAGGCACTGATGTGCATTTACTAGTAAAACATCCTCATTTTAGTAACGTAGGTTTGCTCCCTAGTTTACGTAGGTAGGAGTTCCTGCAACGGCAAAATGTGGAAACCCAATACAACTTCATTAAAACCTGCCTCACACGGACTAAAGTATATCTCCTGCGGAATCAGTTGCGAGCTGACACCTTTCTCCACAATCTTAATTTTCTGTCTTAGTTAAATTTTATTTTTTGCACGCTGTGTGGGGAAAAGTAAAGACAAGCCCTCAAAATTCAGAAGAAGTTAATTGCGACAAACTGTCGTTTCAAGATACAAAACTAAACACATGGCTTAAATGGAAGCTCCGTTGTTGTTCTTCCACACTGCAATTTGTAAGTCAACACCTTCACTCTTTTAATGGTAGCACACCATGTTACCATGTTACCATGTTTCCTTATTGAACTGGATCAGAACATTCACATCTTGATATATCGAATTAAATTCGCAAATTTTAGAGTATCCTTAGTCAAATTGAACAAATATATTTGTAACCTATTTAACTTCATAACAAAGCCATCTTTGATTTTCGAATAAATAGGGGCGAATCAAATGAGTAATAAAACATTTTTTCCCAAAAAATTGCCCATGCGAATGTCTTCATAAGCCGATACAACTTCGTCCATCCCAAGAGTTGTTTGTATCATTTTCATATTTATCAAATTTTTAAGTGAATCGTATTTAATCTTTTAATTTGTTTTTCTTTAATCAACCAGCCAATGAGAAGTCAACAACGTGTTCTGAAAAAACATCAGCTATATTTTATGGGTATCTTCGTAAATATGAAAAAACAACAACTCTGTTTTAGTCCCTATAGAAAGATCCAATACGTGGGTCTGTTCCACTGAGGTTCTTATGAAGAAAGCTGCCTTGCGAAGCACATTTAATAGGATTAAGTGGACGTGAGAACGAAGCTTCAAATGAATGGAACTATGTTAAAAAAGTATCTCTATATATTGAGTGAGAAAGTGTATTTTTCCTCATTTGAAACAATTGGACAATGCTTTTACTAGTACTATGAAATCCTATTAAAATTTTTAACCCTCGTGATCAATTACAAAATTAACTAAAAAAGCGCTGGTCAAATGATATTTTTGTAGCCCAGTTAGTAATTCAAAGAGGTTTTTGCAACTACGTTTGACCATAGATTGCCGTCTGGGTGCTTTCTGATGAGAAGATTAATAGGTAATAAATTGCCATACTTGTCTGTCGCACGCAAAAAAATTAGTTGCGCTAATATCATAATCAGATGGACTTTAATAATGCAATCGAATCTTCTCATTGGAGATGCAGATTTTTAAATGAAATTTATAAAGTTGTTTGTCAGACGCAGCAAAAGCAAGCTCAAATCCAGTTCTTTAGATTATTTTGAAATTGTTCAAGACACAAGAAAATAGAAGCTAGGTTAGGAATGAATGGAATCATGGTAAAAAAGAGACAAGAGGCCCTAGGAAAGAGACAAACGGCCGAAGGAAAAAATTCCACTTGGAGCACAGTTTTTTACTAACGCAGAATAAATGCAACAATAACCCTCTAATGCGCTGGGGACAAGGTTACGCAGCTTATAGCTTTTCATAAGAAAAATTAAAAGAAGCATGGGAACGAAGAGCTACTATAACACCGTATGCCCTTTAAATTAAACTTAGTTCAGAGTAGGGCAACCTCTTTAAAAACAAAAAAGCTAAATGTCGCATAAAAAAACAACAAACAAAAAAACACGAAAACAGTAATTAAAAAGAAACCTAAAATTAGCCAGACATTGGGAGAAACTGAACCTCAGATCAATTTCAACACATACACAAAAAAAAATTACAACGCTAAATAATATAAGCAAAAATATAAAAAACTCTCTAAAACAAAGTGAAACATTAAATCAGCATTCAACCTCATCTTTTACCACCCTACGCATGATAATTATACTGCCAATAAATTCACAGCTTTTGGTCTTCGAAATATTCAATATTTATATCTTCATTGACGCTGGATAAAAACTGTTTTCTGCTGGGTTAACTACCGCCATGAATCTGCGTGATTCTTTACATTTTTGTAGGTATAGGTTGGCCCTGCCGGCAGGTGCACTGGTTAAAATTAACGGGACAAATCGCATCTGTTCTTAGAGGATTTCTCAACGATGTTGTTGAAATTAATTCAAGTTCAGATTTTTTTATTTCTCCAAGTTGAATCAAGTCTTTGTAGCGTTTTTTCAACTTATATCTGCAAACAGAAAAAAATAAATCAGGTAAATAAATATAAAACTTTAACAAAATTCTAGTTTTGCCTTAAGTTATATGGAAAATGACCTGCAGCAAAAATTTCGAAAAATGGTTTTAGTTTAGGATAAAGAACAAGAGCAATTAGAAATTTGCTTTCTTTTGAAGATATTAATAGAAAAAAAATGAATTTTTAGAAAATTCATCAGACCCATGAGAAAAAAAAAAATAAACCCATGAAGGCACGAGATGTAATTTAAAATACGAGATAAAACTCAGACCCACAAAGGCACTTGATCCACGAGTCATAAGAAGGCACGAGACCCAGGATATTCAACAGCAGCAGAAGAAGAAGAACTCAAGAAAGATTTACAGTAAAAGTTACCTGTGATTTTGAAACCAAATTTTTACTTGCTCCGGAGAAATTCGAACCAATTCTCCCAAAAGTTTACATTCTCTGCGCGTCACATAGTGCTGCTTAGTGAACACATTTTCCAAGTATCGCACCTGGTATCGCGTAAACGTTGCGCGTCGACGCGAACAAGAACTGGATACATATTCTTCACTCATACAAGATTCTAAAAAAGAAAGTTTACAACAAATCAAAGATGGTTCAGTTTCCCAGCGGGAACATCATGGTCAAACGATACAGTTGCAACAACGAATTGTTTCATTTCACATAGTTGCAATGTCGTTTGACCATGATGTACCTGCTGAGGAGTTTGAAGAAGGGGTGAGAACATGGAATTTTCATTGTGCATACATTCGTTATGGCGAATATAAGATAATAAAGAAAAAAACAATAAACTAAAAATGAAGCAGAAGCTTTTCGGCATTACTTTGAAGTGTTGAACGTAATTTAAATTTTATTAGTGCGCGACTTAAAGGTTTGCATCAATTATTAAACTGAACGTGCATGAATCAACCTATGGATTTTTCACTGTACATAGGAAAAATGGAGAACATGATGAATCAAATGATGCTTAGACATTGTAGTTTTAAAGTACGGTCACAATATACCTGTCAGATTATATACAGATATAGATTTGTCAGGAAAAAAGTGAACATTTACCTGGTTCAAGGTCATTTTCATGGCAAGGACCTCCTTCCTCAAGAATTTGCACAGTTTCATAAATCGTCTTATCCAAGATTTTCGTTCGCTGAAAATGTCTTGGACTTTTATCGTCATCTTTCAATAAGTTATCAATCAAAAAAGACATTTCCTGCCCGCTAATTCCAATTTCCCTCTGTACCTAAGATTCTTGCCGAAACACTTAATCAAACAGACTAGTCACTCTAAGTGTAATGTAGTGTAATTTAATCCGGGGGTTATACTGAACTTTTAAGAAGTATGCTCTTACCCAGGCGGCCTTTTGTCTGAATACATGACAAGAAAGCCTGGGCACAAGAAAAGATATAAGAGTGAGAAGAGTAATATATTTTATGTAGACTGGAATCTTATACTCTGTAAACCTTGCGTCTATTTGTCTCTGCTTCATCCATTTATTTTGGCATGGATAAGCCGTGTTGAATATGTTAAGGGAGGTTTATTCTCTAGCCATCGTTCATAATGACAAGCCGATACTACCAATTTTGCTTCAAACATACTATCTATTTACCCATTTTGGCATACTGTATTATGAAAAAAACATTTTGGCGCGCCATATGAGCACGTCGGTTCGATTCATTTGCAGGGCGAATTAGCGCTTGGGAATATAATTGATTTGCCAAGTACCGCAGCGATTAAAAATTTTGGGTCAAAATAGGAAGATACTCATGAAAGAAAGAGTTAACTTTAAAAATTGGTCGGGGCCTCTTTTGCTCACGGCTCGAAAAACCCTCAAATAGCCCAGAAAGCAACAAAGCCTACAACATTGAAACCATTAATTCTAGTCTATTTTGCACATTTTTAAAAATGTTTTTAAGTCGAGATCATTTATTTTTCCCGGGAGAAGGAAGCCAAATTTCCATTATTTTGGTTGGATCATTGTCAAATTCAATTGTTTCTAATTTTTCATAAAGGAATTTCCTACAAACATTTTCAAAACAGTTCTATTTTGCATTTTGACGCACCAGTACCGAAGGATCGCATTTTCATGAAAAACTGATGCGACACTTGTCTTTTCTCCTCTATTTTTGAAATATGAAAACAGAAGTAAAAAGACTTTTCTATTAAAAGTTACGAATCTTCAAAAGTATTTTAGCTAAAATTTGAATTTTGCATAAAAAGTGCTGACGTTCTTTTTAAATACTCGAATTGCAAGTTAATCAATGTTTTTCATTTGTGAGTCATGAAAATATCATGTTCGCGCATTGTCTAATGCCACAATCAAGTAGGTACGCAGATAGTTAAAGAGTTAAATCTAATAACAATTTTGAAGATGCCAATGGTAGAATTAGATATACAGTGAACTCTCGATATTACGAACCCCCGATTTAACGAACTCTCTCTATAACGAACCATGTTCCCTCGTTTTACGCTGACTAAAGTCTCATAAAGTCTCTCGATATAACGAACTCTCGATATAGCGAACTTTTTTTTGTGTCCCTTCAGAGTTCGTTGTATCGAGAGTTCACTGTATCAACCTTTCCAGATTAGGCAAATTAAACTTAAGTTTAAACCTCTCTGTCTCGCTTTTTTAAAACTTTAAGCAGTATTATCAATAATTATCGTGTTTACGTTGCGCTAAATGAGGGTAGAATCTTTAAAACTTATTGTACCAGCCAATACTTACAATACCTCTGGGGCACAAAAGTGTATAATTTAATGCTTAAATATTGGTGAGAATTTATTCAGGTGGTTGGAAGAGCACCCAAAACTTGACAAAAATTCAAAAATATCGCTAGTTTGATCAACACCCTCATAAAATGACCTCGCAAAGTGAAGAAAAAACACTTTTCGAGACAAAATGCTTCAAAAATCCCCCAAAATCCCCCACCATATTGCAACAATCATAATACAAAATTTGGAAGGTTACTGATGACGTCGTACGAGCTTTGGTTCCAAGAACGCTACTTCTTAGGAGTCCAGCCGCATAAATTATGATCAAAGATGTAAAACAGCTATGCACACCCTATCCACATTCCGGTACATGGTCAGAGCAGCAGATAGCTGTTTTGGCCTTAGTAGGTCTCATAAGTACTGCTTACCCATCTCACCCGTTAATCTAAAAACAGCATAAGGTGAGTAGACTTGGAATTTTCGGATATGGGAAGTAGAGAGTTCACACTCTCCCTATGATGCCCTCCAGTGACAAAACATTCGAACCGACGTTAAACAACTAGAAACATTCTCTTTTGAAGAGTTTAATGAATTCTCCTTTCCTCCGTCTTTAGAAAAACTCATAACTCTTACTTCTGCGGTTTCACTCAGGAAATTCTCTTGAGGAAATTGAATTAAAAGAGATTTTCTTCTCTATTTATTATATTTCTACTTGTCGGCTTGAAAGCTTTAATTCTTTTCTCGTTTCTGCAACCTTAGTTAATGCTATACTTTATATTTGCGCAAGTGATGATCATGCTAGGGTTTGCACCTATACGTTCATATTTAAAAGGCGCGGTGGGAGGTACCATCACGAACAGGAAGTAAATTATCATTGCAAACAAAGCAACAGACATAATCAGACGACGCTTTCTTTGTCATCTTTCTTTGTTATTTCATTTTAATGACAAGATGTCAGAATGGAAGGAAGCAAACCATTATTAGTCATCCAATTATTTTGTTTAACCCTATTTGAACTGGGGGGGACCATTTGGGCTCCCTGTTGGTTTTTTTTACATAACTTTTTATTAAATGATGCTTTCATGCTGATTTTTTGTGACTTTTCCTAAAATTTGACAGCCTTTCAATGATCTGATATCTACATTTAGCTTCGTTTGCCTAAATTTGGGGATTTCGATGACGTCATCAAAAAATGCTTACCTCATCAATTTTTTTTCCCAAAATCAATTTTTTTTATCATGGATTACCTTCGTACAAAGTTTCAAGTCAATTCCAATTCTCATTCTTGAGATACATAGTGGTCCCCTCCTAGCATCTGGGAGCCCTTAAAAGCCCAGTTTAAATAGGGTTAAAAAACAATTGAATTGAAACTGTTTACACGTAATGTCATTGAACAGGCTCGTACGTTAAATTTTTGAAAATGGCGTCGCAAGACAGCGAGGAAAAAACTTTTGAATGAATTTATTTATGGAACAATAATGACTAATATATGTTACAAAGGTTACAATATAAACAGTATAAATTAAAGAAAAACATGTAAAAAGTGCTGAAATAGGAACAATAACCTTTAGGTTAACAAGGTAAACTACCAATGAAATTAGATAAAGGTGGAGATGCTGAAACAAAAAAATGCAGCCGTCTTTTTGGGACAGTTAATGTAAAACATCACAACACATCGCATGAAAAGACACCAAGCACAAGAAAACAGGACAAGACAGCATGCAAAAAAAATCATTACACAAATTTTACAATACGTTAAGAGTAATTAAATTTACCAAAACGATGAGTTTAAAATGATTTAGATGATGTCAAGAAATAACTCTCTACTGGGAAAACCAAAAAGAAGAAAAAGTGGAAAAATTTGAAATTAAGAAATTCAAGAAATCTGAATGAAGATCAATAGATTGCTGTTTGTAATCACGTGATAAGGGTCCGACAGAACGAACATTAGTGTAGTTAGGGTTTACCAT
>JAYJMG010111484.1:4372-15864 GCA_036873935.1 Stomotoca atra
TTTAATCAAAAGGGAGTTATAAAGCTATGTAATAAAAATCAAGTCAACACGAACCTCTTTGACCAAATCATCGTACAATAAAGTGATTAATGAATGGAACCAGAGGTTACTTACGACTATTTTTTTCCACATTTGCATACATCTCATCCAAAATAGTCATCAGTTTTACCTGGGCACCTCTTTTTATGCTATAAAAGCCCAATGTTTCATAATCTGAAAGTTTCTTCTCTCCAAAGTATAATGTCTGATCTTCTGGAGGTATGCTTTCGCTAAGATAAATCCTTGACTTTACTTTTTTAATTGTATCGAAAGAATTGACATCCAAACGAATGCTTTTTCCATCCCACGGAACAATATAAAGAAACATGTTCCAGCCATTGTTGCTTGCCAGCCGAATTTTTTTATTTGAAATTTTCATTTCTTTAAACACCCAATGATAAGGGTACATTGAAAAACGAGCTTGGTATGCAATTCTAGTTTTAGCAACTCTTTCTTTGTACAGTTTAACATCAATATCTTCATCCATGTTGTAATGTATTACATTTCCAAAAAACTCTGTGCATTGGTCTGAATATTTTGAAGTGTCCATGACATGAAGTTCCCAAACTTGTGTAACATTAATAGGTGGCACTAAAACACTGGGCTCCCACTCATCAAGAGCTAGTTTTAATTCTAAAAATTCTTGATAGGCTTTCAAAGCGGCGTCTATTTCTTTATCACCCCATTGAAGGGATCTTTTAATACGGTTTCGCAAACGATTGCTTTCATCAACAAACAACTTTATATTGTCAAATTTCTTTGCCATAGTTTTCATTGACTGTGATATGTGCTGGTAACAAAAAGAGAAATGTAATAGATTACATTAACAACATTTACTTTCAAATTGTCAACAAATACATAAACAACATTCACTTTCAAATGGTCAACAAAGTAATGCAGAAAAATGAATGACATTGAAAGATCACTTACCTCTTTCGTCGTAAGCAGAGATACAATTTAATAAACAATAGAAGTAAAACAGACATACCCAATATCACATCCTCGCACCTTAGTGGCAGAAATTAAACTACGCATTTTTGATTTTAAAATTTAGCATTCACAAAATATAAATGCTAATGACTTTATCAATTCATGCCACAAAGAATAAAATAAGGTTTCGACAAAATTTAAGATATTTCTCATTTAAGAATATTGTTTGGACTACATCCTCAAAAAAAATATTGGTTATATTTTTCCTATTTTGCCAACTTTGGCGAGTTCTAGGTGCCCTGGGTTTACTTCAAATTCTTTGGAATAAATCTTATTTTAACCAATGAAATCTTAGAAACAAAACCTTGCCTCAGTTTTTCAAATTATTTCGCATTACCGAGAAATCGTGAAAAAGTGATTATTTGAGTTTAAAAGTTTTATTCAAACACCTTTTTTAATGAGTGGCATAGAGAACATGCAGACGAAGGTTTGTAAAATTAAATGATTTTTAGGAGATTTGTTACTCAAAGGCATTTTAGGTTTGAATTTTTTTAATTCCCTACCATTTTTTAATATAACTATGGCATAGGAAATTTAAAGAGCTTTCAAAATATAATATAATGAAACAATATTTCAGAATATATAATGCATTATTATACTTTTATGGAGGAAAAATGAAAAGAACAGAGTTATGGAGAAAAGGCGTCAGGTGTTTGTAGTCCGAACACTATCCTTAAGTTCTGAGAACAATACCTGAACTGGTAGCATGAAACAATTCTTCCAACTGTGAAAAATATAGTTGCAAATTTTAACGTGCTTAGGAAGAGACGTACAATAATAACGTAAATCATTAAAAACAACAGTCATCATCGAGACATAGTGTTGCAAAGAAAACGGGCAAAAACTACGCAGAGTAAAGTATGACTATCCTGAAAATCAACCCATCTGAGCAAGCTACAGTATCACTCTAGATAAGTGTGGCTAAAGTAGCAATCACAGTAAACATTCCATCAAATTTCAACCAATGACATCTCTTTGCTAAAACTTGAACACACAAAGGCTAATTTTCATTTTCAAACAACAGATGAATGAATATTTACGAATTATAAAACTTTTATCCAAAAATTGTGTGGGTTAAGACAAGTGGTCTCTGAGGAGGACAGTATATCCTTTATTTGACTTTGTGTTTGGAATGGATAAATAAAGTAACACAATCAAGGGATAACAAAAGAAAAGATAAAATTAAATAATAAAATTAATCACTCAGTCATGTTTTTATATGTTTGAAATTTACAGTTATTTCTGTAGAGCATTTATCCCTACAATTTCATCAATATACACAGGAATGTCAACTTCATTATTGAGACTACAAAAATTGTCATACATCCCAAATACTTACAAAGAAAAAGAGAAACTGAGAAACAAGCTACAAAACAAGTTATGATGATAAGGGCTCCAAAATAAGAAATCTTGTACAAACAAAGTGAGACAAAAATATTTTATCATCACACCACCAGCACTATCATTTAACAGTGATGCAGTCAGGAATCGAATGTTCAACAATTCAAAAATTCTCTAACCAATCCTTCTTGTGACTATGAAAAATGAAAGTGGCTTTCGTCAGTTTTAATTGCATTGTTGTGAACTGCAACCTCTTTAGTATAAAGCTGGTGCATGAACTGAGTGAAATCAGCATGTTGTTGGTACTGGGTTAAGACTGTAGAGGTCTCTGAAGAGGACAGTATGTAAAAATAGTGAAAAAAGAAATAATAAATAGATAAACAAACATGTTGTTGGTATTTAGAGAAAAGTGAAAGGAGCTTTCTTTATTAGTTATCTCGATAAAGTTTAACTTTGTAGCTACAGATTGTTTAAACCGGGTGAAGTTTCTGTTCGTCTTTTCATACTTCAATTCTCAGTAAAAGTTGATGATTCATTTAAAAGAACATTCCTCAACGCAAAAATTAATTGGTGAAACATTTAAGTTTCAGAAAAAGGAAAACTCAAAAAGCAAAATTCACATCTAAAGATAAAAGGATCCGAACAGTCAAAGCTAAGATTGTCACGCACATGCCATTAGACAAGCGAGTTTCAAGT
The DNA here is from genome assembly GCA_036873935.1 of Stomotoca atra. Taxonomy (NCBI): domain Eukaryota; kingdom Metazoa; phylum Cnidaria; class Hydrozoa; order Anthoathecata; family Pandeidae; genus Stomotoca; species Stomotoca atra. The sequence goes on from JAYJMG010111484.1 coordinate 7,439, forward strand.
GTGTTTCCAAAAAAGCATATGTTTCCTTCACACAAATTATTATCAAACAATTACTTCATACAGTTACAGGACAAATTAAATTTTTCTGTGTACTCCATGCTGATTTCACAATGCAAAATATGCAGCAAAATTAGTGCAATAGCACAAAGAAAAGTTCCACGATCAAGAGTTCATATAAAATAAACAATTAAGAAAAAGAAGCTAAAATTACAAAAAATATTGCTGAAATCTTATGTCTAAAAATGCATACAAAATGAATAAAAAATATTAAAAATAATACTATTAAATAACTGATACTATATATAACGCAAAACAACGCAAGTTTATGGCAATTCCATATTTTATTCCATTCAAAGCTTTCTGCACTGGCATTGGCCATTATCAATAGGGATCAATTAGATCACATACAAATAAGGTAAAATTTATTGTAAACAAAGACTACTAAAACATTCAACCAATCATCAGCATCCAGACAAATCATGTCATGAACTCCCAGATGATTGGTCGAAAAGATACAGAGGAGAAGACGAAATATTCCTATTTAATTAAGGACTCTCCCTACGTATCAATTTGAGTTTGAAATTATCTTGAACAGAGGCTAAAATAGGCTAGCAATATGAGTACAAAATATAAAAGGTGGTCACAAACAGCTGTGGATTGTTGTGAGTTAACACGTTTGCCAGTAAGAGCTGATACACCCATATGTTCTGAGGCTCTAACCTTCAAATGTCGCATAGTTCTGCCAATATAGGCAACGTTGCAGCTGCTGCACTTAAATTTATATACAACCTTTGAACGTAGTTCCATGGATGGGCGTTCTTTAAATGTGTCTAACATTAGATGCAAAAACAATTCGTAATTTACAAAAAGGCAAGCATTTTTGAAAAACTTTACTTAAACATGTTCCAACTTGGAGTGAAGTTACTCCTATGAATGGTAAAATTATCAAAACTTCACGTTTTTCCACAGTATGTATCACTTCTTGAACACGATGCAATTTATTCAAAAATACTTTAACACATCTGTCAACAAAATAAGAAGGATAATGATTATGCAATAAAATTAACTTTAAATTTTGCACTCCAACATGGAAGAACGAAATATCAGACACTATAGAAAATATTCTCGATAACAAAGTTTAAATTAAGCCCTGATTATATTCCTCAGTCATAAAACTGTCAAAGTAAGTGTAAACACCGCTGAAAGTTATCCTACATTGTGCCAAAAATGTGTTAGCTAGACTAGGTCCTAGCGGAGAACCTATGGCTACACCATCAACCTGTTTATAAAGGATGTCATCAAAAGTGAAAAAAGAATTATAAGCTTTGAATAGAATAAAATATGGAATTGTTGTAAACTTGCGTTGTTTTACGTTACACTCATGTGCTTTCATCATTTATCTCTCAATACGATATATACAATTTAATTTCTAATAATAGTGTCAGAAAAATTTCCAAGCAAAAATAGTTTATTTTTTCTGAGTGAGTAGAGGTCAGCAAGTCTATAATAGAGACCTATGGTAACCAAAATCAAAATTTATCAAGTTAGATATTAAATAGAATCGAAATAGTCTTTTATGTTGCGGTTATCTGAGCTCATGTGCCACACTCATCAAACACAGAAAAGCTTCTAAAGTCTTAAGAAGTACCAATCATTTGCTTTGTGTATGGTGTTGGAAGCTATTGGAATTTTTTTTATAAGAAAACCATTGGGAATCTATCTAAATTCAGGAAATAACATTGGCAAAAAGTTAATGTTGTACTAAGAGTATACCTGCTTATCAGATTACACCAAATAAAGTTGTACTGAGAAAAATGTTACAACTTGTTTAATAAATTTCATTTTTACTTATAGTGATGATAAAAGCTCTCCCTAAGGATGTTGCATCTACATTAGGGCAACTGCTAATACTATATAAAAACATCAGCATCCGTAACTGTCTCTTTTTCTTTGTCAATAACACATACCAACATGCACAAGCTAACTGAACACTCGCATGAACAGATGCAAGTTGTATGCTAGTTGAGTAGCCTAATGGAGAACTCTTGAAGTCATTACATACATTAGCTATCTCTAGCAGGTAAGTATTTCAACGGCGATTCTCAAAATGAGGATTCAATTTGGATCAGGTTGATTCAGTCCGGTTAGATTCTGATTTGCTGTAAATATGAACAACAAGACCTACGTTCATCCAACCATTAATAGCACGGTAACTCATGTAAATGGCCGGACCAGCTTCAGGTCAGCATTGGGCAAACCATGCTGATAGTAATGTTTTACCAAATCTGCAAGCTTCTTGAATTGCGGTTCCCCTTTTTTCAGATATAACAAATTCTAAATAAATGGAATTGTAATTACTGATAATGGCTGAAGTTATAACTGAAAGCTCTGAAAAATAAAATCATTTGTCATGAATTTGTGTTGTTTTATGCCACTTTGCAAAGATATGCAAAAAATACAATCAAGAATGGTATATAATTAATAAATTGTAAGTGAGAAAAAATAAGAGAACTTTCATGCTTACATTTTGCAATCCGAAAATGATGTAATGTTTTGTGTCACCCTGGATATCCCCTAACACAGCTAGTGCATCTCTCTACAAGACAAATAACAACAAAAATTTAATTAAAAGTGACACAACACCAACAATTCTCATTGTAAAATGCCTTGCATACAGCAGACACCACCTTGTAATTTCAAATACTTCTGCCAATAATTTTTTCTTTCTTGCTTAGCCTTCTGGAACAGTGACTTAAAATTGCAATGAAATCACAAAAATCTAATCACCCCATCTGATCTGTCAGTTCTTATCAGATAAGTACCAGGAATTCCAATTTTCATAAGGATGCTAAAAAAAGAAGATGAAATGTTAGTGCTCCGATTAATAAATGTAACAAATGTAACATAATGTAAGCCGAAGAAAATATATGCATGCCAACATTATCAACAAGAGATTGAGCAATATTGTTAAATTTTTTTCTCAAATTTTTCAGTTAAGCGGGGTGCAGACTGAGATTAACTTACAAACAGCAAAGACAAGTTCAAACAATTAACGACAGCGAAAAGATTGGTGTAAAATGCTAGGAAAAGCATTTGCTTTGGAAACAGAAGTTCTTAGAAGAACCCTATTCAGATGTTCAATCTATTTTTTGCAACCCCCAATCTATCCTCATCCCTGGAATATATAGACACGACAAAGGGAACAGGTCAAAGGCAGCGCTTCCGGGGACACGACTAGAACCAGGATCAGTCAGATCATAGGGCAACCGATTTTTGTTATACTTTCATTTTCGTTGATAATTCTTGATTTTCTGAGATAGCACAAAAGGCTTTGGGTTCATCCGTTTTCTTGTTTTCGGATTTCTGCGAAGTAAGAAAGCCTTTTGTTTTGACCACATTCTTAGTCATTTTTTCTTCTTACAATTCAATGTAGGACTTGATCCATCCATCCATCTAGAGCTGTGAATTATTAAAAGTTTAATATCTCATGAATGAAATGTCGTTACGCCACCAAAATTCACAGGTGTCATCACTTATGTTAGTTCTTCGCTATTATTGAAAAGTTTTTGTCCACAACCATTAATGACGTCACAATTTGGGGAAATTAGGTACTGGAAGTTTACTCTTAATATCTCCTCTGTGAAACATGATTATACCACCAAATTTGGGAGGTGGCATCATTTCTATAAGTACTTCGACAATAAAGTAAAATTTTGTGACCCCGTAAATTGATGACGTATTAAATAACCCCAAATGTGCCTAAACTAGGAAAATGTTCCGGGTTTTTTTGAAAATTTGCACAAGTATTAATTGGATAGTGCTGATTTCAAAGTCGGGTCGTTTTGAAATTATCAACCTTTGACAAAAGAACGAAGAGCAAATGGCAGAAAGTCTTCTACCCGCAGAGGCAGTATTTTTACTTTTAGTTCAAAACGTTTGCTGAGGTTACTCATTTTCTTTTATTTATTTACCATTGATTTTAAGTTGTAGAAATTGTTGTATAATCTCACCATCTTAATACTAAACTTTAATTAAAACTTCATGTTTTTCCACACTTGCCATTCTAAGTGAATCAAAATTGGAATGTTTTGCAAATTATAAAAAAAACTTGCAAAACAATGTATAAGCACAAGATGGAGGTCAACACATTTTATTGTTTAGCGGGTTAATATCAAATTTGCTTCTAAACATGTATTTTTTTGACAAATTTTGTCCTAAAGATATGAGAAGTCGAAGGTGTTTCTGAGCTACTAGCGATTTAAAAAAACTTAAAAAAAACTTGCAAAAGTTACCACTAATGGCGCCCCATTGTTTCAATCAAACCTCCAGGTATTTTTGTGTGCCAGTTTCGGGCTCAGTTATTTTGCAGAAGCTTTGCTCTCTCTCTCCCTTTTTCAACAATCTCAACTTTTCGGTAGCTTCATGAATCTAATACTCACTCTTCTCCATTAGAGTTTGTCAAAAAAGTTACAAAAACACAGTGAGGAGGAAATTTGCACATTTTAAGATACAATAGTTCACGAGTGGTCGTGATGAAAATTGGTGTTAAACATTTCTTTATTGTGAGTCCAAAGAAACATAAAGAAAAAAGAAAAAAATGCAATTCGCCAAGAGTTTCCTTAATTTTGGTATACCATCATCCTTTATTTCTTGGGTTTCATCATGGTTTCACTGTTTTTTTAATTGAAGATTAGTGCATATGATTTTACAAACACATGTGTGATAATACTATACGTACTGTAGAAAGAAGTGTCATGCGCTATGCTAATTTACTCGCTGTTTAAAAATGGCTCGATTTTTTATCACTTAAAAAACAGTTTTGCTGTTTGATGGGCTTTTTCTAAATTTGTATGATCAAGCAAAGTACCTCCTGCAAAATGCTTTCAAATGAAAAACTTTCATATATATACATACATACATAAACAAATAAAGAAGTATCAAAAAAGAGGGGTATTATAAAAGTATTCAAAAGAACCTTGCACAATCCACTTTCTCCAGTCTTTTATGATACACTGACAATGGAAGTAAAGTGACATCAGGCAGATCGCGCACATTCTATGGTACACAAAATTCATTAAAACATTGGGTGAACTGTCACAAACATCTACTATCTAAAAGCAGTATTTGAATGGTTTATAGAAACATTTCTTCCTTCTTCTAACAATATTTTAGCTTCAAGATACCATTACAAAATAAAGAGAGATGATGCTCTTACATACCGCAGAATGCTTTAAACTGAGAGACCTAAAATTAAAAAATATTAATAACGTTTTTAGGTTCTTACAATTGTGTAGTAGTAATTATGCCTTCAAATATGGCAATTTTAAACTAAAAATGGTAGTACATTGCAAGCATTCAATTTGAGAAAATTGATTTTTGAAAATAACGCATTTATCGAGAGATAATAGTGAAACAAACATACAAACAAACAAACAAACAAACAAACAAATAAATATATTTTTGAAATATCTCTGCAAGAAACTGAGTGAGAATAGTGTTGCAAGAAACATTTGAAAAAATGCTTTCAACAGAAACATATGGGATAAATTGGTATCAAATTCAAAAAGCATCAAAACAAGTGTGAGGACTGAATATAGCCTTTGTTTACATGCTTGTGCCTAAGAAACACTAACTCACAATCCAACATGGTAACTTTTAGTAGTTAACTTCAGTACTGGCATTATGCTTTTGTTGTAATTTACTGATCTGGAAAAAGCCAAATATTTGTCGAAAAATCTTCCCTCATTATAAGGTAGATAGAATGGGGACAGATTTAGATTAATAGCTTGCCTTTCAACCTTATGCAAAATTCTTCTTAAAGAATAACTAATGAATTACTTAGTATAATGCACCAAATTCATCATGGAATCATCTAAAATTTAAAGCTACAACAGAGGTTTCCGAAATTGCCATTGGTGCATGAAAAAGAAAAAAAATTATCAGGAAAAATATTTGTCAAGTATTAGGCTGAATTCTCATTCTAGGAGAGCAAGGAGTGCATTTTAGGATCCAAATATGATTCCAAAATGTTGATATCATCAAAATTAAACTTTTACCTTTTACTAGGGACAGGAGGCTTTGGAAGAGACCGGTCTGGCTCTGAGGCGCGGCGTGGCGCTGGAATCGGCTTGTCATAGATCTCTTCAATCTTTTTATGATGAGCATCCAATTCTTTTCTGTTAACATCAATATACTTATCAATATCAGTACCATTACAAGCTCCTCTGGTAGAGTCCAAGTTTTCATATAAAGTCGTTGAATGAAATTGCTCCTGTAGGTCCAACATTTTTTCATAATGCATGTCAGATCCTTGCTCTTGTGGAGCAAACATTGTTTCGTAATAGGAATCTGGCTGTTTATTTTCGGACATGTCAACATAGGTCTCCTCTCCTGTATCATCTACTGTGTCATCTTGTAGACGTATGTACCCGCCATCATCGCTGCAATCTTTATGAGATATAATGTAACGGTTGATGTTCCCATTTTTATCCTTAGGTGAGCTTAAAATGCTAAGTTTTCCATAATCTTCCGGAATTTCGTCATAAATTTCCTCTAAAGCAACAATATTCAAACAAAACCAAATAACAAGTCAATGAGTAGTATGTTTAACAATTCTATTTATCATAATCGTAACACTTACCCTTTAGTCGAGCAGGCAATTCTAATGGCCGAGCGGGGAGTTTAGGTGCAGAATTACTATGTGTTCCTTGCATATAAACAGGACCAACAAAGGATGCTGGAATTGAGCTGCTCACGCTATCAATCTTCACATATCTTTCATCATTAGTGAAAGTAAATTGAAAAATGGATGGGTAATGATGAATAGCATCACCGAACTCTTCAACGTTAACTTCTTTTGATGCTTTACTGATAAAATTTAAATTTGTTATCCACTCCTAAAACAAATCCAAAAATACAAGGTCAGAATGCAATGAGTCGTACATATAATTTCAAAACATAGACAGTATGACAAATAACTCGCCTCTTGTTCTCTTTCCGACGGAGCTTCAAATACATAAACTCGGTGACTTGGTTTCACATGCTTGATAACAATAGTTCTGCTGTATTCATTATCTCGAACTTTGCAAGCACTAGAAAGTAAGTTATGTAGTCAGAAGATAAGGTCACACACACCTTATGTTTAAACAATTCAGAATAAAACAAGAGCACATACCGATACCCAGCTAAAGGAAAGCCACCATTGGCTTTCTTACTTCTATTATCCTCAAAATACAACAAGTAGTCGGCAATCACTATGCAGTAGCGCTGTTGCACTAAAGAAAAAGTACAGGGCATAAATGCAATATATCACACAACCATGATTATTTACTTTTAAGAACTTCCAGTTAGAAGTAAAAAAGCACACAAATCTATAATAAGACCAAAACAAATGCATTTTCTCGGTATATTTACACCTTTTGCAACTCAAGTAAATTTTGCATGATTTAGACACTTTGAAGGAAGAGGTAATTTCCATGTTATGATAAAATGATAAAAGTAAAAACGAAGAAAAAGAAGAAAGAAGAAAATGTGGTTATGTACATTTTCCACTTTTGTTTTTCTTCTCAAGCCAGCCACAATACTGGGGTTTTGATTTCAACAAGACATCGGCCCCTGCAGCTTTCAATTCTTCCAAAGCCATACCATTAATTCTTCCAAAGCCATACCATTATTCCCCCAAACAGTACTTTCAGTGGTGATTAATCAGTATTCTACACAGTGAAAAATAATTACAATTCTGCGAATGAAAGAAGGAAATGATATGAATGGGAATCTTCAAAACTGTCGCAAACATATTCAAGCAACGAACAAAAAAGCAATTAAAATGTGAAATTTGATAAAAAGCAGAAAATGAGAATTAATAGAGCAGAAGAACCAGTCAATTTTCTTGCTTCAGTTGAGCAAGTGTAATGGAGCCAGTTAAGGTCAAAATTTCCAACTGTAAAATTAATTATAAGTCTTGTTTTAGATTTACTATTATCAATTGAGTATAATTGACTTTTCACTGCATTTAAAGAGGCCACCAGATTTCACATTAGTGAGAAAGAAAATACTAAAAACCTCGCAAAACTTTCGTTTAGAAAGAACACATTATATGACACGAGATTGTGCAGTTCTCATTTTTTTCCATTCAAAGCAAAATTACTGTGTGACCTTATCAAATGAACAGTGATGTCATGATTCTCTCACATTGAACGCCAATCACAGATAATGTGCCAGATACATTATTTAATAGAAACAATAAAGAAAAATAACTGACAGTGATGAATGTTCAAGTGATGACTAGCTTGAATAGCAGAACAAACACATGGGAACAAATACCTGTCATGAGCAAGTGTAAAATTTGTGCCAAAGAAACAAAAATGAAATGACTGAAAAATAAAATTCAAACTTTCACTAGATATATAGGTATTTATGTCAATACA